>LOJH01013094.1:0-25082 GCA_001685095.1 Ellobius talpinus | reverse complement strand
GGTGGAAATTTTTAATAATAATAATAAAAAAGAATACTAGCAAAAATATACTGAAATATAGAATAAAAGGCTTTATGCAAACATAAAAAAGAAAACTCATGAAAGCAGCAAGATAAAAACGCTTTACATATACACAAAAATCATTTAGAATGGCAGAGCTCAGGAAAAGTGCACGTGTTTGTTACATTCTGAAAGAAAAGAATCATCTACAATAAAGTCTATTTATAGCAAGATAATCTTCAAAAATAAAGAGCCAATAAAACATGTCTGGATGGAAGAAACTTAATAGAATATGTTGTTAGTGCTGTGTCTGTACAGACTGACCAGCATGTCCTTAAACAGAAAGACAGATAAAATAAGCAACAAGGAATTACAGGAAATACAGAAACATGGACATATAGAATAATCTTTTGTCATATTTACAAATCATATCTAGTGATTTAAAACAAAAATCTGGGGTGAGCATCTGGTACCTAAGGTGCAGTGGAGGACTATGCAGCTAATGAACGTGAAGATGGCACAATCCACCTGAGGTCAGTGGCAGCCTAAAGCCTGTCACACACTGCCATCTAAGTCCCAGAGAAACCACACAAATCATACACGAACAAACCAGCTCCAAGTAGTTAGGATCTTAACCCAAGACCTAAGACTCTGAAACTGCTTGAGAAAAAGGTTCAAGATATAGCACAGGTAAAGACTTTCCCAACAAGACCCTAATGTCTCAGAAAATAAGGTCTTATCGCTCTAGCTAAAATTTCAGGCACAATACTAAGAGTGGAGAAAGTGGACACCCTTGGATTACTGCTGACCTGAGTGGAAATGCTGTTAGATATAGGTTTGTCACACATAACCTTTGTTACATTGAGATAAGTTTGTTCTACTCCTTGTCCCTCCAAGTCTTTTATAATAAAGAGATGTTGGATTTTGACAGAAGTCTCTCTATCTATTGAGATGACCATAGAATTTCTATCCCTGAGTTCATCTTTGCCACCTATTATATTTAATGATTTGCATGTGTTGAACCATCCCTGAATCTCTGGAATGTGGCCAGCTTGACCATAGTAAATCATCTCTTTGACATGTTCCTAAATTTGGTTTGCAAATATTTGGAGAATATTTGCACGTGTGTTTCTTTTTTCTATTGGATCTTTATCTTGGTCTCCTATCAGAATAATATGGGCTTCGACAAAAGGGTTTGACAGTGTTCCTTCCTCTGATATTTTACAGAAGAGTCTGAGAAGCACAATTGAGCAGTGAATTCTTTTAAGTCTGAACTTGTTTTCCTACTTGGGGGGTTTCTTATAACTGATCCTTGCTTTATGTACACTATTTAAACTGAGTATCTTATCTTGGTTTAATTTTTGAAGGTTATATTCAACTAAAACCTCTTCCATTTCTTTGGTATGTACCAATTTAGGGGAGTATAAGTTTTTAAGGTATGCCCATACAGTTCTCTTAATTGTTTTGTTGTCTGGTATAATGTCTCTCCTTTCTGTTTCTAATGTTAACAATTTGGGTTTTCTCTCTTTGATTTAGTTAAGCTGTGGGTTTTTAATCTTATTTATATTTTCAAAGAACCAACTCCTTGTTTCATTTAATTTATTTTTATTTTTCATTTCTGCATCAATTTCTTCTTAATCTTGATTATTTCTTCCTGTCTACTCATTTAGATTTGGCTTGCTCTTATTTTTTCCAAAGTCCTAAAATACATCATTTAATTATCTATTTGAGATCTCTCTGACATTTTAATGTCAGCTCCTGTAGCTATCATTGTATCTCGTATGTTTTGATGTGCCATATTTTCATTTCTGTTCATTTCTAGAAATTCCACTCAATTGCTTCATTTTTTCAACGACCCATTCAGTACTGCCCTTCACGATTTATATATGCTCAGTGTTTTCTTTTACTGTTGATTTCTAGTTTTATTCTATTGTAGTCAAGTAAAATACAATAAATCATTTCAACTTTACAATATCTATTAAGATTTCCTTTGTGTCATATTACACAATCTATTTTAGGGAAATTCCCAGGGGCTATGAGAAGATATATTCTGTTGTGCCTGGATGGAATAGTCTGTAGATGCGCCTATAGATTTGCCTGTGATGTGATTTAACTTAGATACTCCTTTTGCTTGTTTTGTTTCTGTCAAGATGACCTTTCTATTGGTGAGAAGGCAGAATTGAATTCATTCACTATTACTGAGTCGGATTAATCTGCCTTTACATCTAGTAGTACTTGTCTTACAAAATAGGGTTCATCCATATTCAATGTGTAAATGCTGAAAATTGTAATGTATTCTTGATGGATTTTTACCTCCTTGATCAGAATAAGTGATCTTTTTAAAATCTTCTGGCTTATTTTGGCATGAAGAATTTTTTTTCTCTTTGAAGAGTAATAGCTCATTTCCTAGGTCTATTTCTTGGTGTTTCTATCTTGTAGCTTTCAGGAACCTTTTTTCATTTCCTATGTTCATATGCTTAGTATTTTAACTACAATACAGTGGAGGGAATTATTTCCTTTCCCTCCCTCCCTTCCTTCCTCCCTCCCTCCTTCTCTCCCTTCCTTCCTTCCTTCCTTCCTTCCTTCCTTCCTTCCTTCCTTTTTTATCTATTTGGAATTTTAACTACCTATTGTACCCAAAGATACTATTCTTTGACTTAGGGATTTTCCTGCTATGATTTATTGGAAACATTTTTGATAACTTCAATATGGAACTTTATCCCTTTTCTGTAACTGGAGATTTCTCTCCTGCCTGCCAGTTCCCAAATACCCACTCTGAGGGTTATTACTAATTACAAACTGTTTGACCTATTAGCTTATGTTTACTAATAACCAGTTCTTACAACTTGAATTAACCCATTCCTATTAGTCTACATTTTACCATGAGGCTCATGGCTTATTACCACACTGATGTGGGAAGTCCTTCTGCATATGTGTTGCTTTTATTGGTTAATGAATAAAGAAACTGCTTTGAGCTTATAGCAGGGTAGAACAGAGCTAGGCGAGGAAAACTAAACTGAATGCTGGGAGAAAAAAAGTGGAGTCAGGGAGACGCCATGTAGCTGCCAGAGAGGAAAGAAGCAAGCTGTCAGCTGGAACCTTGCCGATAGGCCACAAGACTTGTGGTAAAATATAAATGAATAGAAATGGCCTAATTCTAGATGTAAGAGCTATCTAGCAATACACTTAAGTGATTGGCCAAACAGTGAATTAAATAATATAGTTTCTGTGTGGTTATTTTCAGGAGTCTGGGAGGCTGGGAAATGAACAAGCGGCCTCCTACATCACCACACATCTTGCTTCTCTGGAGGCTGCTGGTGTCTCTCCAACTCCACCTTCTTTCCCCCTATATATCTGCTTGGATTTCCTGCCTAGTTCTGTTCTGCCCTGCTGTTGGCCGAAGGAGCTTTATTCATCAACCAATAAAAGCAACACGTATTTGTAGCATACAGAAGGACATCCCAAATCTTGCATGTGGTTGTATATTTGGTTTTTCACAGTGTTTCTTCATAGATTTGAACAATTATATTCATGCTGTCTTACTAATATATCTCTGTCACTGTCTAAACTTACCAATTATTCTCCCTTGTCTTCAAACCTTGAAGCTGTTTCTTCTCCTTAATCCTCTATTGATGAGACTTTACATGGAGATTTTCACTGACTCACTGAAATTTGATTTCAAACATTTTGGTTTTGTTTCTCCTCTAGCATATCTATCTTTTTATTAAAGTTTTTTCTTTCCTAAGTCCTTATCTAATTCTGCTGTTTGTGATCTCTTGGAATTCATTCAGAAGCTTTTTTTTATTACTTTATACATTCTTATAATCATTCTTTTATATTCTTTCTCTGGGATTTCATTCAGTTCATTCTCATTGGGTACTATTACTGTGAGAGTTTTAATATTGATTCAGTTTCATCCCAACATCTTTGATGTATTATGTTTTCATTTTAATTCATCTTAATGTATTTTATAATACCCCTGTGATTCTTTCTTTGACCTGTAGGTTATTTGTTATTTAATTACCACATTACTGTGAATTTCTAAAAGCTTTTTTATTGTTGGTTACTAATATTATTTTGTCATCATTATAGCATCTACTTTGTAATAATCCATACATTAGCAACTAGCAAAGGTTTTTTATGACTTTGTGTAAATTCTAATTATTTCATGTATATTTCAGAAGGATTTACATCCTACAATTCTTGGGTGAAATAAATGACCACAGGTGTCTGATATCCAGGTTGCTTACTCTGATTTGCAGTCTTTTGTTTTCCACTTGTTGTTAAAGTAAGGCATCAGTGCTGCTAGTTGTTATTCCTGAACTCTGTTTTTCCTTTCAATTCTTTTAGGTTTTCTTCATATATCTGGGATCTCTGCTGTTAGGTATATGAATGTTTATAAGTTTCTATTTCTTTATAATGAATATTTTTCATGAATCACTTTTATCATAGAATTTTTGTATTATTATTTGTCTTAAGGTGAACTTTGACTACTATTAAACACACACTCTATCTTTCTTTCTGTTATTATGTATAAAACATAACTATCCTGGAAACTTTATTTTCATGATTTATTTTTCTATTGAACTTAAAGTGTATCTCTTCATGGTAGTATCTGGGTGACCTGTGTGTGTGCTTTAAATTCCATTTTATTAACTTTCTTCTTTTAATTACAAAGTTAAAATAACTATGTTTACATAATTATCAAAATATTTGTCATTTTATAATTTATCTCTGTCACTACACACACACACAAAGACACTTCTTTATTCCTTCTTTAGAACGTTCTTTTGTGTTAAAACAGTTTTTAATTTTATCATTTAGTCCCTCTTGTATTTTATTTTGCTAGTTTTTATTTTCATTTTTAGTGGTTGAAGATTTTAAGTATTATACTAAATTAAAACAAAATAGTTTGAGTGTGGAAAGATAAGAACACTTAAA
Source organism: Ellobius talpinus (assembly GCA_001685095.1). NCBI lineage: Eukaryota > Metazoa > Chordata > Mammalia > Rodentia > Cricetidae > Ellobius > Ellobius talpinus. The sequence goes on along the minus strand of LOJH01013094.1, from coordinate 20,141 downwards.
AAATAAAGTAGATAATAGTAGTTGCATAAAATATGAATGAACTTAAAGCCTTTGTTCTGGATGCCTTATATTTCTATGATGAGACATCCTGACCAAATACAACTTAGAGGAAGGACAGGTTATTTTACTTTACAACAGTGGCTCTCAACCTTCCTAATGCTGTGACCTTTTAATACAGCTCCTCATGTTGTTGTGGTCCCCAACCATAAAATTATTTTGTTGCTACTTCATAACTGTAATTTTGCTACTGTTTTGAATCATAGTGCAAATATCTGATATGCAGGATATCTGATATGTGACCTACAGGTTGAGAAGAGCTGGCTTATGAGGGAAGTTGGAACAGGGACTGAAGAAGCAGAAATCCTGAAGGAACACTGCTTGCTGACTGCTGGCTGGCTCCCACTTAGCTCTATAACTGCAGGGTTACCTGCCTGGGAATGATGCTGCCCCCAATGGACTGGGCCCTTCTACCTCAATTACAATCAACACAACTCCCCACAGGCCAATCTTACCTATATAATTCCTCACTTGAGACTTTCCTCTCAGCAGTTCTAGGCTGGGTCAAGTTGACAGCCAAAGCTAATTAGGCCTGCCTCTGACCTTGTCTAATTTGAGTTATTATGACATTACAATTATGTAAATTAGATTGGACCCTATTCTGTCCATTTTTTGGTAGCTGATGCTGTTTGCTGTTTGCTTCGTGACTAAAATCTAGCTAACATTTGTACAACTGAAGATTAGACAGATTTCCTTAAATGCCTTGAAAAAAATTAAGACTTCAACTCTTGTCAAGATTCGTTGGAGTATACCTTCAGTGTCCCAGCACATCAAAACTCTCCCTTGGGCCTCATTACTGATTTCCCCTCAACAGGAGCCAAAGGTGAGAAGTTAGATTCTTTTCAGGTCTTTCCTGGGTGTGTACCACACACAAAGCCTTTTAGATTCCCAGAAATATGTTAGAGCTTTTCAAAGCCGCTTCTGGACATCTCATTCTCCAAGTTTTCCTTTGAAATATTTGGCTAGCCTTGATTTTGCCCAACTATTGTTCAGGCAGCCAGGATGTTAAACAATTGAAATGATTTTGTTTTTATCGCAAGTGCCTAGAGACAGGCTTCTATTCATTGAGAGAGTCTTAAATTCAATCAAATAAAAATAAACTCTGTTACTGAAATTGTTTAATGGAGCTATCCAATAGGTGAGTTAGGAATGATGAAGCTTTTGTAGGCATCCAGAACCATCTTTGTCCTTCATATCAGTGAAGCTCCATGCTGTGTTCCATATCTCCCACAGTCCTGTGTCTTCTGGTTTCCATGGTGAACAGGGGGAGGGACTGGAGATTGGGAAGAGTAAACTATAAATGCTCTAAAGCTTCTGGTTTTACTGAGTTCTAGGCACCTTGGATATCTGAAAAAAGTCTACTTTAATATAGCTTTCCAACAGTCTATATGCTTTAGGGGGATCATATTTCTGATGATTTTCCCATGAGAGGTATATTATAATAATAACCTTAGTAATTCTTAAGGAGATATTACCATCAATAAATCAAGTCCCCAGATTGTCATGGTGGCACTCACTGATAATCCCAGCTCTCAGGAGACCAAGATGGATAGACTGAGCCCCAGGTCAGCTGAAACTATATGATCAGACCCTCACAAAACCAAATAAAAAAGAAACAACTAAACTAAATTATGAATAATATTTTATTTTTTAAATACTATAATACTGTAATCTCAGTAATAAGTGAAATAAGAAAATAAAGTACCATTAGGGATATTTAAACAACTTGAAGAACAGAATTAATACGATGGGTAGCCTTTCAAAGAATACTACATGTAACAGTGGCAGGATACTTGTTCAAATACACCTAGAATATTTGTCAGGAAAGACAATCTCTTGGCCTCAAGTATAAGTATCTTTATAAGCATTTTTTCTACTGTGTTAGGACTTCTGAACTCTTTTTTCTTCACTTATTAGTTCTTCAAGAATTTTGTAAAATGTATTTTTATCATATTCTTCTTCTTTATACCTCCTCCCATATTTATCCCCCACTTCCCTACCCACCCAAATTTCTGTACTCTTTTTTAACCCATTGCGGTGGTCTGAAAGAAAATGGCCCCCAAAGGGCGACACTATTAGGAGGTGTAGCTTTGTTGGAGTAGGTGTGACCTTGTTGGAGGAAGTCTGTCATTGTGGGGGTGGGCTTTGAATTCTGTTTTGCTCAAGTTTCCCTCAGTGTGATTTTTAGTTGACTTCCTGTTAGCTGCAAAGTATAGGAGTCTCAGTTCCTGCACCACATCTGCCTGCACACTCTCGTACTCCTTGTCATCATGATAATGGACTGACCCTCTGAAACCATAAGTGAGTCACCTCAACTAAATGTTTTCTTTCTAAGAGTTGCCTTGGTCATGGTGTCTCTTCACAGTAAAACAAAACCCTAACTAAGACAGCCATCAAGTATGGTTTGTGCTTCTCATATATTCTGAGAGGTGTGACCATCCACTGGAGCGTGCTTGACCTACCAGAAGCCACACGCTTAAAGAAAATGGATTCTCCCTCTCCCAACAATTGCTAATTTCCAATAGCTTCTTAGATAAGGATGGGATTTCGTGCACACCCCCTTTCTGTGTTGAAGTTTTGTCTGGATTGAGCTTGTTCAGGCCTTGTGCATGCTGTCACATCTGCTGTGAGTTCATATGTGCAGGCGCCCTACCATGGCCTGTAAGTCATTCAGCTGCCTCTGGCTCCTACAATCTATCAACAGCTTCTTTTTACAATGATGATTGCGGCTAGGAAGGAGGGGATATGATATAGATGTCCCATTTCAGAATGAACATTCCACAGGATCTTATTCTCTGCACCTTGACTAGTTGTGGATCTCTGCATAAATCTAATACAAAGAAACATCTCTGATGAGGGTTGAGAGATGCACTGATCTACAGGTATAACGATAAGTCATTAGGAGTCATTTTAACCATATGACCATTTAGCAGAATTATAGTGTTGGATTCTCCCCCAGGGCATAAGACCCATTTAGTACAGGTTCTTGGCTACTTTAATAGTGCTAGGTATGGGTTCCGTCTCATGGAGCAGGACTTAGAGACAAGCAAAAAGTGGTTGGTTATTCCCATAGCATTTGTGCCACTATATTATCAGGCCAGTTATGTTTTATCATGCAGGGTTCACAGATAGGTAAGAACAGTGGGGATGAATGTTTCTAATGTCTGATGCATCAGGTGGAGAATAAGAAGCCCAAACATACACTCAACAAGAGTTCTGATCATAGACAACAGAGAGGATGTGGGACTTGTCAAAATCATAGCACCTTAGAACTTTTCAGGAATCATAAACCCACAAGTAGCATTGTGTGCCACATGCCAAGGAGCATAGAGAACATCAGCCTTTACCTAGAACCATAGTAGAGAAAGCACAGAGCCCTACAAACCCGTTGGTATGGAGACCAGTGCTTAGAGGACCAGCAGCTACAGATGTTTGTGGGAAGGAAGGAGCAGTCTCTGGGAAAAGCCAGATTTCTGTATTCACACACGCAATTAACTAAAAAAGATGCACAGTTGTCTTGACTTATAGTTCTGTAAGTCTCAGTTCAAGATCTGATGTGCAGTGCTTTGGAGAAGATGAGGTATCATAATGGAACTTCATGTGAGAGCAAGAGGTATCATAAATCAGGAAGAAATAGAGTAAACAGGAAAAGGAAGAGGATGAAACTGAGTTCCCACAATCCCCTTCCAGGGCACATTCCCAATCACAAATGTTCCTTCCACTAGTCCTCTCCTAAAGGTTTGCCATCATTATTATGAATCATTTTGAAAGGAAATTCATGTTGAATTTGACATCAGTGGTGAGTTGAGTGGGTTTTGTTTTGTTTTGTTTTTTGTATGTGAGTTAGATAAAAGTGTTGCGGTGGGGTGCTAAAATTGTCTGCTCTATGGCGAAGTCGCCTAGAAAGGAAGGGGATGTTTGTCACTTACGTGGAGGTGCAGAGTGTGGCATCAAAGAGTGGTAGGAGGCTGAGGGAAATATACTTACAGTCAATGCTTTCTCAGCATGCTGAGAAGAGTGTCAGTGGTATACGTGACAGGATTCAGTGGGGTCTAACCGGCTCTTACAGGACTGTCCATTCTCCTGCGGCCTTCTGATTTGGGAGTAGCAGATGCAGGATTCCTAGCTTAAGAATGACCGGAGAGTGTCACAGAGAAGGCTGAAACGCAGTGTTCACTGAATGTTCATGTGGTAGATTCTTCAGACACGGATTCTAAAAACTTAGGCTTCAAGGTGAGCTATGAATAATACTATGTTTTTAAAGCCAGGGAAGGGGACTTGGGGAAAGCCAATCTTTTGTGGACTTCTGAGGGGAGACAGACACGTTGAAGGCAGTGATGGGGCTTCCTACCATGACTCTACTTTGAGGCACATGCTCTGCTGTTGAGAGTGTGATGTGTGACCCTCTGGTGGCTCCCACTTCTTCATAAGAGGTCCTTTGGAGATGCCCATGGAGCTTCAAGCAGGGGCCAAAGTTGGTTCCCTCATTCTCTCTGTGTGTGGTCTCCCAACAATATTTAATCTTTCGCTGCTTTGGCCTCTCCAACAGTCGAATGGAAGTTGAATTACTTTCTTGCAGGTCTGTGGGCCCAGGGAAGCCTGGAAGCAGGCTATAAATGGGTTGAGTGTCAGGCTGGGGACAAACTCATTTGCTAAATATAAGCTAAGGGGAGTTTCTTTTCCAGAATCGTATTTCATAACATTTAATAATTACAAATTAATTTAAGTTAAACACCTCCATTTCAATTAGCAATGCCAGGTTACTCCCAGAGGAAACTGATGTGGTTTTGGCATGCTCACACTTGTCAAAAGCTTAACCGGACTTAGTTAGTTTATTCCTTAACTAAAATGGATTATGTTCAGAATGACATTTCACACTACCACAGTTTCCAAACACCTCCAGGGCTTTGAGGTTTATCTGATGAGCAGATTAAACAACTCCAGGCCAACTTCAGCTTGCCAAAACTTTACAAACATTACATTAGGACTATGTGAGTTCATACATTTTGCTTTAAATTAAAGCTGAAATTTAAGACAGTGTATTGCCATCAATCTTTAAACATTGACAGATACTTCTGTGAGCCACTAGACTAGATACTTGGCCATTGTTCTGTGTGGTACGTGACCAGTGATGTCTGCCTGCAGGGAGCAAGGGTGGGGGTTCAGAACCCAAAGGGACATGGATGCGTGGTCCTCCCTCAGTGTTTGCATGTCCCGTCAATCACAGTTCCACTTGATGTGACAATCCTGATTCTGATTGCCTGAAATTCCCCCATTTTGGTGGAAATGTCCAACAGTAGTTTGCTGCATACATGCATTTCATTGCACCCATTTGCTCGGCTCCTGTCTCAGTCAGAAAAATTTCTTGAAATTCATGTCAATAAAACAGAAAAGCAAAAGATTTAGTGAAACAATCAGGTAAAAAATCTTCATATTCTGCTGCTTATTTGGAAACAGAAGTAGAATGCCCTGGGGTGGGGGTGAGGGGTCATCGCTGTAGCTCACAGCCTCATGTAAACAGTAGATGTATTTGAAGGACATCTGTATCCATATAGGTGGAGTTTGTTGTCGATATCACCAGTCAGCTCTGCTCCCTAATAACCCACACTGAGACCTATTATTGATTATAAATGCTCAGTTCCTAGCTGAGGCTTGTTACTAACTAGCTCTGACAACTTAATCCATATTTTATCTGTTTCTACCAGGCGGCTCGATACCTTATCTCAGTACAGCATGCATATGCCCTGCTTCCTCTGCCTCTTGCTTGAGACTCCTCAGACTCGGTGCTTCTTCTTAGCATCCTCCTAGTCTGGATCTCCCGTCCAATCTCTTCCTGCCCAGCTACAGGCCAGTCAGCTCTTCATTAACTATATATATATATATATAGTATCCAAAGATTGTTCCGCAGCCCATGTATATACCTTAAGGCAACTCTAAGTGTGGCTTAGAAAAACAGAAGGCTCTGGCTGTACCTCCTCTGAGATGGAAAGACCTCTCTGAACTCACTGGAAACACAGCAAGTCAAGATATCCATTGGTCTCATGGGGACTCCTAGCAGGAGACTTTGTTTCAGACAAAGGGCTGTTTTCAAGATAAAGTCAGCTTCGCCTTGAACTTCCATTAGGCTAAAGGCTAGCTTAACTTATGCTCCTTTTCTTAAACAGTGCCATCTCTTACCTTAAAGAGAAATTAGGTAGTGTAAGAAGGAATGAAGAAAGTATTTCAAAGTTAGAAGAGTTGACATGCATGCATGCAAACAAACAAACAAAAACCAATTTTATTCTGAGTTTTTCAGTTAATCACGGCAACTGAATAAAGAATGAGACACCGAGAATCCAAAGCATTTACTCTGAGTTCTCAATACAGCTTAATGAGAGGGGACGGGGTCTTAGGCCAGCAAAGATTACCCTATCTAACCAGACAGTTTCTCCAGGAGACTGTGATTACGGAAATAAACTCTAGACAGTCCCTTATTCTCCATGCAGCTCAAACCTTTCCCCTTTGGTTTTAGGAGCCAGCGATTATTCTGCAGAAAACACAATGATACTGATACTGCATTTACCAAACATCTTCAGCCCTATTGTGGGGGCGGGATCAGAATCAGATGCAGATTTACTCACAAGCCAGAATATAAGCTTTCAGTCAAAATTTCTTCAACAATGACTTTCTATGAGAGTATACCATCCATTCATATGCTTACTTTCATTTGAGTCAAACAAGAATAAGGTGGATTTCAAGGTTTAGGAGGGTGAATGCAGAAGCAGAACTAGAAAGATTCAAGCTGATTTGTTAAAGGGTTTTCCTGAACATACTTCCAAGGGTAAATGCCTGGTCTTCTGGAAAGCTCTTTCCCGGGGGATGTTTGCATCTTGTGGTTTCAATCTCTCACATTCTACTTGCCCGAGTCCTCATTATGGTCTCAGGTTTCCTAGGCACCACACAGCCACTCCAATTGCAGTATAATCAGCAGCAGATGCCCACATGGGAGGGACTGCCATCCCTGCCCTCCCACTAAGGAACTGTTCACACAAGGCTCGCAAACAAACAGCACTGGCCACATTCCTGCTCCATGTCTAACCTCTTGTGATCTTTGGCTTCTGTTCAGTAATTGCATTTATTTTGACTTCATTAAAAATGTGTGAGATGGAATTTCACGTAGGCCTGAAGTTCAGTGATTTACCAGGCTAGATACAATGGAGGGTCATCTCGGAGTTCATCACCGTTGGGATTGGAAGCCCTGGTCGTCCTACAGAGGACAAAGCAAACAGCCCTCATATCTTCTCCACAACTCACCGACAACCCAGACGATAGCACCACAACCCTTTTCCTCCCCTGGTCTTCTCGGCTACTCTGTGAGCTGCTTGGAGATATTCTCCTTTTGATAGCTCTCAAGCTGCCTTGCTTGCTCACTGTGTGAGACGGAAGCTAAGGTGTTTGGAGGTGCAGGGAGTACAAACAGCACCATATACTGGTGTAAAAACATTGGGGTGAAATCCATTAGTTTATATAAAAGGTGTTTATACATTAACAATTAACGGTAATTTAAAATCAAATATACTGACAGTTAACTAAGAAAGACTGAACTGATAGACTCTTGATATGGGACAATTTAAAATCATCTAACAAAATTTAGATGCAAATACTTTCACCTAGAGATTCCATTTTTCTGAACCTACTGATAAAACATATATATTTGATTGAAATTTGTCTAAAATGTTTAATAGAATACTTACAATAATGAAAAATAGGAAATAATTTAAATTACTGTAAATAAAGTAGAAAAATAGAAGTTGCTTCAGATTGAAAAAAGCAGGTCCTTGCTCGGATAGCTGTCTATGAATCTTCCTTGCTCAGTCCAGTGAGCCTTAAGGCCAAACAGTCCAGCTGTTATTGGATACATCAGAGAAATTCCAGCACTTAAAGTTTACTGCTATGCTTTAAGTCTCAATTCCGATTTGCAAATAGCTCACGCATCTGGATGTACATCTAAACCTCCCATGTTAGGGACCATCCTGGCCAGTGTTTCTCTGTGTTTACTGCCACCCATATGCAACGGAGCAACCTTCTGAAAGGCCTCGTTGCCAGGTATTCAATTAGTTCTTTTCCCAGATCTTATCAGGCAGGTCACCTTCTACTAGGGTAAGTCACAGTTGTCTCCAGCAGTATGGCATTCTTAAATATTACTTTACTGTCAAACATGTGCCATCCCCAAAGAAAGATGAGAAAACTCAGCTTAGAAAAGTTAGATGCCTGAACCAACTTTAGATAACTATCTATGACCAAAATGGAGGAGAATCAAGATTAGCTTGACAATGGGCAGGTTTGGTAGATAAATGAAGCCATTGTAATAGGAATGGGCACAGGACACAAAACATGTTCTGTGGGCAGGAATGAAGTAAGTGCCAGCCACAGCAGCTATTGACTGCAGAAGCTGAGCAAATGCGTGTTGCCAGCAGGGACAGCTGCTGAGGAGGAAGATGCAGCCTGAACCTGCTGATCTTCTTACACTCCATGTGGGCGGAGTAAGAAATAAATTTTGCAAGCTTGTGTTTTGTGTATCTGGACTCGCAGCCACCTACAGTGTCTGCCTTACAAGGGCATTGATAACAAAGGTCATGATCTAAGACTGCAGTTGAATTCCGGGGAACTGGAATGAGTTTTTAGGGTAGAGCTTTCTCTTGGGAGAGGCATTGTGTGTATCTTCAGATCTTCCAACTACGGTCATCTGACCTCACCCCATCAGGATTTTTCCATATAGAAACCACCACCACCACTGCCATCTGCCCTTTTCTTCTCATTAGTCATTGAAACAAAGTCCCTAAAGGTCCCCTTCAGTAACTGTTTTCTTCTTCACTACCTTCCACTACTTCCAAGGTGTGGTGTAAAAGTAGTTTAGATTTATAGCCAGATTTTTATCAAATTTGGGGTGGTCATGTGGTGTCTAGAATATCTGTTTATTTGTTTGTTTGTTCATTTTGATTTGTCAAGGCAGCGTTTCTCTGTGTAACCCTAGCTGTCCTGGAACTCACTCTGAAGACCAGGCTGGTCTCGAACTCACAGAGATCTGCCTGCTTCTTCCTCCCTCGTGCTGGGAGTGAAGGCGTGCGCCACCACCACCACCACCTAGCAAAATCTGTTTATTTTGACAGATGGGGAAATAAGCAAGTTATTTTTAACTGCCCAGATAGAAAAAAATGTTCATATCGGGCATACATTAGCACAAACTTATGGCTTTCTAGTAACCTAGAAGACCAAGTTGCTTTGAAATTCAGTATTGTGTGAGACATAAACAGCCGTGTCAGAGGAATGACTGTGTGGAGACTGTCAGAATCCCCACCCCACGAGGCTCACACAGTCAAATACTAAGGCTTCAGCTAATAAGAAAGGACCTTGTGGTTTCCTTCTAGCCATGCTGGCAGTTCACCACCCCTTACTTACAGGAACTTTGTGACTACTTTAATAAATGTAAACACTGTCACTGCAGAAAAAGAATTACCCACAGTTGTATAGATATCTCTTCTTTGGCTGGTACCAAAGAAGAAGGGTTTGAAAAGGAAGGCAGACAAATGCAAAACAAGAATGAGGAAAAGGCTTAACCAAAGAGATCTAGACCTCAGATCACTAAGACATTTTAAGAATAACAATTCACATGAACCTGTTTTTAAACATGTGTGGGTTTTCCTTGTGAAAAGGAAATGTATTAAAGATCAGTTAAGAAATACAAGCTTTGAGTAGAATCATAGAACCAGAAATGGGTGTCAGGGACATGGCAAGAGTGTTTCTGGTGGCGATATTGATTTCCTTTACTGCTGGCAATGTTCAGATAATCTTTAAACTCTATAAACTGTTCCAGACAGCACCGTGGAAGGTCTCTCAAGCTCCTGCTGCCTGGATCTGGACTATTACAACGGCAGGCTTAAGGCACAGATTCTACAGGGAAGACTAACCACTCAGCAGCACATTCAAAGGCTAACATTCCATGTTGAAGGCTTCTACACAGATGCTGATATACTAAAAATAAGCCCATTAGCAGAGCACTTAAAATAAGTCGGCCACAAGAGAAATGACTCAAGTTCGTTTTAAAACCCATCAAAGGTCATTCAAGAAACGTCTGTAAGTATTCTTATGAAAACTGTAGCTATCAGCACCAAGAATGACAGAGTGACAAAGTCAACAGGGGGCACCCTGGTAGGGACAAGCTTGTGTGCTGCAGGTGTGAGGGAGGGCATCCAACCCCTGCTGTGGGGACAGAGAGAAGAGGGTCTAAAACAGTTTCTAAGGACGTGGAGGCGAAGCTGTTTGCTTGGGTGACCTTTGGAATTGCGGTGGTTTTACGGCCCTCGTGGTCTGCATCTAGCTGTAACTAGACCTGGAGTAGGTGACTTATGAGGGATGAAGGGTAGGTCTAAAGCTTGGGAACATCAAGATCAGACAATGTAATCTGGGCAGGTTCCCCTGGCTTCTGAGGCGGGGAATCCCATGCCAGCCAGGGAGTCCCATGCCAGGCCAGTGAATCCCATGCCAGGCCAGTGAATCCCATGCCAGGTTGGTACTCATCCGCTTGCTTGGGTCTTAGTTCCACTCCTTATAAAGCCACTGATGCTGTCATGGAGTCCCGCCCTGATGAGCTCATTTGATACTGACGGTCAGTGTAAAGGTATTTTATCTCATTTCCAAGTACCATTATTAACATGTGACTTTGGGGACTAAGTTTTCGGTACCTGAAACTTAAGGGGCACATTCATGCCATGGTAGTGAGTGATATTCAAATATGAAACCTAAAAATGGGGCTGGGAGATGGCAGCCCGTCAGTCAAGTGCTTACTGCACAACGTGAGGACCTGACTTGGATCCCCGAAACCCACATCAAAGCTGACACAGTGGTGTTCTCTGACAGAGACAGAGGATGTCTGGAGCTCACTGGCCAGATACTCTCAAAACAATAAGGCGGAGGAGAATTCAGAAGACACTCAGTGTCAACCTCTGTCCTCCACCGCACAGACACACAGACACACACCACCACCACCACCACTACCCCACCAATGGGACTGGAAGTGGGCAAGAAAATGGTAAGAGTTGTCCAGTTCTTGATCTTTTGATTCAAGCTATTTAGTGTTTTCCTCATTCACACGCTAAATTTAGTCACCAGGTGGCCCTGACTGGCCTGTAATTCACACTGAAGACCAGGCTGACCTCAAACTCACAGTGATTGGCCTGCCTCTGCCTCCTGGTGCTTGGTTGGGTAAACGGTGTGGGCCTGCCAAGCAAGTCAGCAAGTCAAGGCCTTTTTGTTGTTGTTGTTGTCTTTAAGATTTCACTGATTTTATTTGCTTGTTTTTATGTATGTACATTCAGGTTTTGCCTGCAGGAGGATGCCAGATCCCCTGGAACTGGAGTTGCAGACAGTTGTGAACTGCCATGTCGGTGCTGGAAATTGAACCTGTGTCCTTTGGAAGAGAGGCCAGTGCTCTTAACTGCTGAGCCATCTCTCAATCTTACCCTTCCCCCCAGCAAGTCAAGGTCTTCAAGGAAATAACTAAATTAAAATGGGGACCTTGGTGTCAATGTTAATCGAGTAAAAGAAGAGGATGTTAGGACACAGACACACAGGGAGGACCATGTGATGACGCAGGTTGACCACATCGTCTTTGGGCAAGGAGAGAGGCCTCGGGAGGAAGGGAGTCACAGTCACCCTGCCCTTAAACCTCCAGCCTCCAGCAGGTGAGATGTCAACATCCCTGACTTAATCCAAAAGCTCTTCAACTTTTTTTCCACTCACTCACAGAACCTTTTCTGCCTGAGAAATTTCACACAGGCCTGGGTGTACAGATACATAAAATAGGTACACAACTCCTAATAAATCACAAAGACATTTATTGTGAAACAACTCTTTGGTGTGTCTGTAATTTATCACTTATTAAGACGAAAGTGAGTGTGTGTACTAATGAATGAACGGGTGTGCGTTCCAAGAAGAGGGATGAACTGGCCTTGCTCTTCCAAACTCAAGCTAGCGCCCGGGCTTGCAGCCTCCCTCAGACACATTTGTGTCTGATGACTTGCATGTGTTAGAGGCAACTGATGTCTGAAGCCTGGTTAGTTCTCCTCTTGAGAGTTCATCTCAGCCAATCATTTGAATCAGTGTCCTGTCAAATGACACGGGCTCTGTCTTTCCCATGACACTGTGAAGTGGGCTCTGCCAGTCTCTCAAGAGCCTGGCCCCTTCCCTCTCTGTCATAGCTCTAGAAAGTCCATGACTGTCGTCTGGAGGAAAGAGTATTCTTAGTTCTGACTAAGGCTCTGAGAACTCTCTAACGAGAGACGACGATTTTCTAATGAGGAGCAGATGAAAGGCACAAATGCCTTAGCTGGAAATCCGGGAAAGCTGAGAAAAGAAAATACCAAAATTGCCAAATCCTTCCGAGCTCCAAGTTCAAAAGCATGCCCATTCAGCTTGCTGCTCTTCTGCAATGACCCACCCCACGGAGGAGTTCAGAATCTTGTAAATTTGAAAGAAATAAATTTAATCAAGAAACCACCACCCTCAGATACATTCACCAGAAGGAATGTCTTATTCAGCCCACACTTTCAGAAAAGCGCTGCAATGGCCAAAACCCATGACTAATTACCGTGTGTAACTGGGTGGGAAACACACAAGGCAGCTAGAAGCCAACAGAGAGTGTGATGTCTTTGTTCACATTGTCACAGATAATTGCTTTGTTGGAAGGGCTCTGGGCTGTGTTTCGAGACAAATATAAGCAGAAAACATAGTTCTGAGCATCCCTTCATTGGCTTATCTTCGCATAGCCTTCAATCCTTGCTCGCTGCTGTGCTGTGCATTGTCATGAGAAAATAGGGAGCACTAAACACAACGAACTCTGTGAGCTTTCTCCCCTCCTCTCTTTGCAGAACCACAAAGGCATTCCTGCTGGATTTGAACAGTGAGAAAGCATGTATACAAATCCCAATACTGTGACTCCAAAGCTTCATATATGCAGCAGTAACTCTGGCTTCCGTCAAATGACAGGAGAAAAGGGGTAGTCAGAAGCTCAGCCTGCCTCCTTCAAATCCTGCCGAAGTCCACCACTGGCTTACGTTCTAGAGCAAAATCCAGGATTCCCAGAGTGCTAACAGTGAGACAGCCATCATCTAAAATATCAATTAAAGACACAATTAACTATGAAAGGAAGATAAAGGAATGTGACCGCATAAAAAGGAGAAACTGATAAAGGGGTTCAGCAAGTCCAAGCTTGTCTTTAGGGCATTGACATGCATTCTGGGTCTAAATAGAAGATTTGGGGCAGGGGCAAGAAGTGTGCAAAATTAATCAGCTTTGATCCAGGTGTGATCCGTTTGATCCTTGCTTAGCTCTGGTTGCCCAGCATGGTCTGAAGTTGTCATTGCTGTCATCACTTGAGGGGAGCAATCTGGTTCTCATGAGGTGATCACTTCTGCTCCAGGGTACAAACTCACCATAGCCTACAGTAACCCTCACTTAGGGGCAGTCTGTTTGGTGGGTAGTTCTAGTCCTTAGACAAAATGGGGTTTGTTACACCTGAGAGGAAGATGCTCGTGGAGACAGATACAAATGAAGGAGCGATGCCAGGCTTCTTCCTGCTTGCAGTTACCTTGTGGAACCAAGTGAGGAGTTGGGGCTTTGTAGTTAAAGCTCTGTAAGTGCCTGTTGTACCTCCACTTCAATTCTGCGACCTTCAATTTTAGAATTTCCCCCATAAGTCATAAACACTGGCTTAAGATGAATTATGCATTCCTTAAAGAAAATATTCTTTAAGTGTCTTCGAATGTTTGTTTCTCTAAAGCAAAAATTAAATTTACTAAGAAGATGAGGAAAGTGCAGAAATAGTTCTATACACCTTAGGATATTTATTTAACTTTGCTCTGATTTATGTTTTTGCTTACCTCTCTTATTATAAAACATCAAATTATACGAATTACCATTGTTTGAGAAATTACTTCACAGTCTTGCAGGGGGAGCACCATTTTTTTCTTCTCACTACTAAAAGTTTTACAGATGGAGAGAAAGAAAAAATGTAATCTTATTTATATCCTAGAAAATATGTTGAAAAGCCAACAAAAGCCTTTAGTGATAGCACAAAATATATATTTGGTTGTCAAATGAAAATCTTTATGAAGATGTGATTCTCCTTATATGTCAAAAATAGAAAGCTATCTGGCAGCCCCCAGAAAACATCAGGATGAAGCTGGCCACCATAATGACAGGCAAGAAAAGAATATTGGGACATTAACTCTATTTCCAACCCGGGGAGAAGGAGGATGCTGAAGGATAAGTTGGCAGTTGTGGACAATTGCTTAATCAGTCTTGGTTGTTTAATGAAGTTTCCATTAAAATGCAGAAGGATAGAGATTAGAGGGTTTCTTCATGGCCAAGGGCTTAGTAATGCCAGGAGAGGGGTAAGTACTAAGGGTGTGGGAGCTCAGAGACCATTCCCTATGCACTTCTAATATTCTTTGTTTCCTACCTTCTGTGGGACATTCTAGTAAGTTAATAAACCAAAGCAGAAGTTGTGGAAATCCTGTCCACATTCAGTCTTCCAGAAAAATAATTGAAATAATTGTGGGACCAGTCTTGGAGACCAAGTCCACAGCCTGGTACCACCTTCAGGTAGACAGTATCAAAACTGAATTGAATGAAAAGACACATTTGCTGAGGTGCCTGGGTGAAACCTCACATACCTGCACTCACAGAAGTATTTTATTTCCTGAGAGCATCATATAAGCTGTTTGGCATGCTGTACTCAGAGAGACAGATTCATGTTTACCAAATCTCTTATCCAGATACATCCAAAGTGACCCAGTGGTTATATGTTTGTTTGTGACCCAGAGATGGTTTGATGGAATTACCATGTTTTCTAACTTGAATTTAGGTCAGTTTGTGTCAGGCTGATCTACAAAACCTTCCTGGGATGTCTCAGTGACTGTTTTTGTCTCGGTGTCCTTTTCTGTAGTGTGCACATTCAGGTCTCTTTCGGAATATATGAAAACCAGAGACAAGGTCCCTCAGTCCCCTGTATAGCAGGCAGAGGCAGATCTGCGACAGAAGCATTACGGCTTTATGTCTGCACAAAGCTGTTTGCTTTAGGACACGGGAGCCAGTTTTGTGCAATGTTGAAGGAAATGTCAAAAACTGGACACAAAACTAGAAACTTGCTGACTTTTCAGATTGTGTTATAGCAAAATTTTTCACAAACCTTCAATCTTTGAATGTAAATAACATTCCTGCATGCAATGCAGAACTATTATTTAGGAGCTAAGAAAACAGACATCCTGAGCAATTGTTTTCATGAACTTGATTGGCACAACAGTTTGTGTTTTGCAAAGAGTCAAAGCCAAGTTATTTACATGGGTGCCTGTTGCTCAATGTGGCTTCCCAAGCGTTTGGTCAAGGTTTCTAGGACATGGAGAAAGTGTTCAGATCAAGATTGGAGGAGGCCATGTGGCCCTGCTGGACTTCAACAGTTTTGCTTCTGAGGTAGCAGACCAACTGTTAGTGGATCCTTTGTGAGGTAATTCTTTCTCTGGTACTTACATGGTTACCTGTCACAGCAAATCTATGGCGTGTACATCATTGTGAGTTTGGAAGCAGGAAGCCTGGGTCTCAGAAAGCATAAACACTCTGCCTGAGTCACGAACTAACTCTGATTGCTAAACCCAGGTTGAATGGCTTAAAGTTGCCCTGAGATGTCATCCTCTTTGTAGTTTAACATCGTCAGACCCAACAGCCTTGGCACTTGTCGGGGAAAGCAACCTATATGACTCTTTCAAGAGGAAACAATTTTGTAATGAAGTCACCCAACAACAGAGGGACGATTCCCCAACTAGATACCTCATGTTAGCAAATAAAAAATACAGTGCCAGGAACAGGTCATCTGGTTTGAGCTGTTGACCAATGAAGTCACCTAGACACCCCCACCTCAAGCAGTACCAGGTTATAACCAATACTCTCAGCTGACCTTCAAAGTCACAGAGCGTGGCGAAATCACGCCTGGGAAGTTTCATTCCTACTGGCTGGTGTTTACGGTGCTGAAAGTTGGTAAGCACCATCTGAGGAAAAGAAATAATCTTCCATCTCACTTAGCTAGTTCTAACAACTCCTGGCCTGACAAGATATAACCACTGGTATAGTAGGGGTACAAATGTTATGGGGTAAACAACCATTTTCTGTTGAAATATCAGGCTTGCTCCATGAAATGAAACCCATACCTGGCATTGTTAAAAGGGCCCCGAACCTGTGACTAAATTGCTTTTAGGCCCTAGGGAAGATCCCGAAGGTATGATTCTGCTAGATGGACATAGTATGAAAGTGACTCCCAGTGACTTACTGCTGTGCCTATAGACCAGAGCATCTTACTGCTGTGCCTATAGACAGAGCATCTTACTGCTGTGCCTATAGACCAGAGCATCTCACTGCTGTGCCTATAGACCAGAGCATCTTACTGCTGTGCCTATAGACCAGAGCATCTTACTGCTGTGCCTATAGACCAGAGCATCTTACTGCTGTACCTATAGACCAGAGCATCTTACTGCTGTGCCTATAGACCAGAGCATCTTACTGCTGTGCCTATAGACCAGACCATCTCTCAGTCCTCATCAGAGAAACTTCTCCTCACAGTAGATATCAATTAACAGAGACACCCTGCAACTTCTTAATATAAAGAGAATAAAAGATGAGGTGCATAGCCCCAAAAGGAACATTCATATGGCACCCCTCCCCATAAGGTTCAGGGATCCTCTTGGAAGAAGGAGGAGGTCTATACCATCAAGAAAATAGTGCTTTTCAGACACAGCAGGGAAGTTACACATGTGAACTCACAGAGACTACAACAGTATGTACAAGACCCAGGAAAGCTCCACCCCGACAAAAATCCCAGCATAGCAGGGGAAGGTGGGCATGAAATCTCACCACTAGCTCATTAGATATTGTCATTCGACAGCTTCTGGGAGAGGGAGACTTGGTTGTCTTTATGATGTAACCACTGGCAGGTAGATTGCATGCCAGGCAGATCCCAACCCCAAGATGGGTTAAGCAGCACCAACAGGACTCAATATGGGGCAAAGACAGAAGAAATGTCAGTTGAGTGGGAAGGAAAAGGGAGGGAGAAAGGTGGTTATGAAAGAAGTTGGGCTTGAATATGCTCAAAAGACAAAGTATGGCATTCTTATATAATCAACAAAAATACCTTTTAAAAAACAAAAAAATAATTTTGGCTATAATGAAATGCAATATCCATTCCACCCACGTGAATGCCCTGGCCAGTCAAAGACTGTCTTTCAGAGGTGCCAGTTGATTAGAAGGGGAGTGGTCAGAAAAGGGAGCTTGGCTTTCGGCTAAGTTCTTGCCTCCTGTGTTTGTGGTGTCTCACCTGCAGTACCGCTGGCCCCTCTTACACACTCCCAGGCCCCACAGGACAGTCTTCACTGGGATGCTGGAGTTGGAACAGCAAACACTGGGGTGCCACAGTGGCTCCAGGAAGAAGTCTTAGCCTCTCTGGGAGGGTGATAGAGTTGTGTCTGAAGGACACAGGGAAAGAAAAGCGAAATTCCCATTAGGCAACAGTGAGGTTTCCAGGAAAGATTTGCTTTATAAAAGGAGAAAATACAAAATAAGACAAACAAACAAAAAACCCACTCAGACACCTCAGGCTCAGAAGAGCAGATAGGCCAAGTCTTGAAAAACTGAACAGAAATGAATAAGACCGCAAGAGTGTGCTGTCTTTGTGGGAGCCCAGGAGGGCTAAGGAAGAAGTTTCGACAAAGTGTGGGGATCCTGGGGTGTGCTTTGTCGGCTGCCTTTCCTCTGCAGACTTCATTCCAGGCATCTGTGGCATTCCTCTTGACAAACGCAGAGGCTGCAGAGACATTTGCTTACATTTTAGTGACGGGGAAGCCCCTACTCTGCCATTACCTGCAACAAAGTGCCGAGGGCATGCAGTAGAAGAGCCCCAATGCCATCCCCAAAGCTTCCTGTACCCTTAACTGGGGGAGGGGAGGAGGCATTCTTATCAGAGAGCAGATTGACATAGGGAGGGCGGAGATGGCACACCCAGGGTGTCAAATGGATTGGAAAAAGGAGGGAGGGAGGGAGGGACAGCGAAGGAGGTGAGGGTTAAAGAAAGGGAGGAAGTGTGGAGTAGAGGAAAGGAAGAAGGGCGCACACACCATGCAGAGGCAAAGTCATGACCACCAGTAGAGATGGAATGGACCCGTCTCTCTTTCTCAGTTCATCCTGTGTGAAATTTGCAATGAGAGGTCAACCATTCCCTCTCCATGTTCATCTCCATGTCCCAGGAGGAAAGGGGGAAATTTCTGTCTTACAAAAGAAGAAATCATATCACAGGAAGACAGCCAAAGAAATGTGTTGAAATTGGTGGGCAGTCAAGAAAATATTTGCGGGGAGGGAAGAAGATTCTTTTAGGTCCCATCATAAATGCAATGAATTCAGCTCCTCTGAGATTACTCACTGTGGCCTGATTGTTCTAAAAGATGAAACAAAGGGGAAAAAAAACAATTCATATATTTAACCTGCGCCTCACCCCACATGTATGCAAGTGTGAAGTGGGTGAGGTAGAAGATTGAGAGGCAAATTAGAAGCCAAGTTGGTTCGTGTCAAAGTGGGAGAAAAAGAGCCCAGCGTGCTCTGAACCCAGTTCATTTGTGCTGTTATTTATCTGCGGGAGAGGAGAGAAAACAGTTTGAAATATTTGTATAAGAAGCTCTGTGGCTTTGCAACCTTCAGTACGTATCTGCCAGGGCTGGTTACCATGATCTCTGTGTTCAGCTAATTGCCCATCAGGCTCCCTGGCAGAACATTCGGGATACAATGTCAACTCATGACAACCCAGCAAATGGAGAAACACCAGCATAGCAAGCTGATCTCCTCACTCTGCTCAGAACAAGGGGCCTTTTCAGAGAATTGCATGTGAGGAGGAAGAGGACATTGGCCAAGTGAGGGGTGCGTGTTGCAAGATTGGCAAGGGTTTGCAAGTCCCACTGGAGATCCCACAGGGGCTAGTCCAGGATGATGCCCTTTCCCATTTTGAGCCTTGGCCCCATCTGTAGCTTTTGTATTTTAATGAGGAAGTCAAGCCCAGTGGGCAGTTTGCTTATTAATGCAAAACACAGTGTCATGGCCAGGAATTGCTGCTTGAGGGACAGACGTCACTTTATCGATAATCTGCCAACTGCCCTCGGGGAGAGTACAGAGTAGACCATGCATCTTGTGCCTGGTTTGTGTTTATTTTAAGTGATGGCCCCATAGGCAGCTGCTCTTTTGTTGGCTTGTTTGTTTAAGTTTCTCCATTTCTATACACATCATAAGAAAAGATTCCGACTGTGGTCTGGCTGAAGGCATTATGAGGTTGTTCCTTCAAACAAAGACCATTGTGATCATTGGAGATCTCACAGTCACAGACTGAACTGTACCCAGGTGGGGCCTTAGCCAGGAGGGCTTTCTCCTCCCCTGTGAACTTGGACCAAGGGAGCGGCAGTCTGGAGTAGTCGCAAGCTGTTAGTTATCATTTGTCAGAGCCTCCTCTGACCCCATTCACCCCGCCCAGCCCGTTCTGTCCACCTGTCAATTGTGGCCATGGTCATGGTGCTGGGACAGCAGGTCACTGCGAAGCCAGAGACAAAAGTGTCTCCTGTGGTCTTTACAGGGCCCTCCTCTGCCTGCATCTGCCACCATAGGCTTTGCTGAGGAAGGAAAGAGCAGGGAAATGGAAAGGATGGGAATGCTGCTTAATTCTCCGAAGAACAGTGTGTGTGATGGGTGGTGTGGTGTGATACTATCAAAGGTTCCCCACAACCCCGTGACTCACTATTGCTATGGTACTGTGGGTCTCCATGGCCTGGGCACCAGAGGAGTGTTCACTCTAGTTAGGAAGCATCCCTAGACTCTTTTTCTTATGGGTTCAGGATCCTTTTTTTTTTGATCATTACATTTTTCTCTGCTCCCCCTCCCTTCCTCTCCCCTCCCCTTCTACCCTCTCCCATGGTCCCCATGTTGCCAATTTATTCAGGAGATCTTGTATTTTTCTACTTCCCACAGAG
>LOJH01013093.1:0-22187 GCA_001685095.1 Ellobius talpinus | reverse complement strand
GTATAGACTCCTTCTGCACACCCTTTTCCTCATGTAAGCAGCTACTTCTGCTTCTGTGCTTGCCCCCACCATCCCCCCGAGCAGTTACTCCTGCTTCTGTCTAGACCACAAAGCTGGGTGTGGACAGGTGGCTAGCTGCTAGGAACATTTCGTGGTTTGTACTTTTGCAGAGGTTCCTGTTTTCAACTAGCTCTTGATGTTGCAAAGTTTCTTGAATCCAGTGCTTTAACCAGCTCCTGATCAAGCAAAGTTTCTTAAAAATTTCCATGTTTTTACACAATATCTCAAAAACCACGAAGCTGATAACTTTGAGATTTTTATAAGACCCCGCATGTGTTCTTCCAGGAAAACTCTAGAATTGCTAGTTCAAAATATTCCTATACATCAATACTGTAGATCATACTTGCAAATCTTTGACATTGTCAAAAATACACAATCACATTCTATTATTGGTAATCATAACTATTTCAGACCTCTACTTGAATGTTGTTATTCCTCCCAATAAAAATGCAAACAATAGTCTATTGATAATGATATATAGTTATATATGTGTATATACATACACACATTTATTTTATATTAAACATGTATATATACATATATATTTAGGATTAATATAAAATTTCTTAATATTTTGTAGATATAGAAGCAATAAAACAGGGAAAAGGGAAAAAGAAATGGAAAAAGAGAATAGAGAAAAAATATAAGAAGAGTGAGAAAAAGGAAAAGTGAGTTCTGAAAGGACTGATTCTAATTACTGAACAGTTCACTCATACCACTCAACAATTTTGGGGAAAAATATTATCAACATAATTATAAACTTATAAAACCTATAAACACACATGTGTTAAGATGGTTTATAGTATTCTTAATTTAATTTAGTAATATTATAAATTGCGTCCATAGTCTTATGAATTTTCTGTTCTATTTATAACAATAGAAAGCATAATGAAAAGAAACAAGATTTAATTGAAAGCATTTAAGTATAATTAAACTTAGTGTATTATTAAATATTTAAATAGTTAATTTTAAATTGATTTTCAACTTCCATTTTAGTAGGCAGAAAAAGTTTGAAGATCTATATTTGTAGTTTTTCTCCCAGCTGCTCAGACCTGAAATAACCACACAGAAACTGTATTATTATGACACTACTTGAGCTATTAGCTCATGCTTCTTATTAGCTAGTTCTTTTATCTTAAATTAACCCATTTCTATTAATCTGTGTATCACCACATGGTTGTGACCTACTAGTAAAGTTCTGTCTGGTGTCTGACATCTGTCTCCTGCAGCAGCTAAATGGCTTCTCCCTGACTCCACCTACTCTCTTCTCTTTCTGCTTGGAAATCCTGTCTTGCCCTATTCTGCACTGCATAGGCCCAAAGCAGCTTCTTTATTAACCAATGTTATTCACAGCATACAGAGAGAATTTCCACATCATATATTAGTCATTGGCATTAGAATCGCAGAATCCATGTTACCTACAAAATCAGTATTTTAAATTAGCACAATATTGTTTGATTTATGGAATTTAGATTTTTATCATATAATGTATTCTAATTATCATTTACCTTATCCCAACTCCTTCCAATTACTTACCTATCCCCTCCCATATAAATCCTGTCTGTGTTAGAAAATAGACATCTAAGGAATAGAAATAAAGACAAAGCTAAAACTGACAATTCAGAATAAGAAACAACTAAATAACCAAGGAAAAAGCCTGAAAACACGTGAGAATGCAGAGACACACATGTTCGCACACATAGGATTCCCATAAAAATAAAACCAAAGGACATTATGTTAATGCAAAAGTTAAAGAGCAAAACGTGTTCTCACACAATATGAGAAAAAGATGAGAAGAAGAACTTCCAAAGCTGCTGCTGAGTTCATTCTTCTTGGCTAGCTACTGCTGGGCATGGGGCCTAATCTTAAGACTGTTTTGTTTCCTAAGTGATACTCCCTTGAAACATCTTTCACGTGGTTGGTTGACATTACCGCAAGGTATTTTCTATTTCTCCAGGCCATAAGCAGTTGGATTCTGTGGAAACAATAATTTATCCTCAGGAGTAATTTTTTCTAATATCAACTAAAAGGGTCAATCCTACACAGTACTTATATATTACAACTGTGTTCTACCATAACAGTTAAGGATATATTTTCAACTATTGTTTACATTAAAAGTATCATTTTATTTATTTATTTTCAAAAAGAAAACAAATGATTTTTTTCCATTTTGTATACCAATCCCAGTTCCAATTGCCTCCCCTCCTCCCCTTCCCTTCACCTAACCCCGCTCCCTCATCCCACATCCACTCCTCAGAGAGGGTAAAGTACATTGATTTGGGGAAGGTCCAAGGCCCTCACTACTATATCTAGGCTAAGCAAGATATCCATTCAAAGAGAATAGGTTCCAAAAAAAAGTCAGTACACGCAGTAGGGATAAATGATGTTTGCCACTGCAAGTGGCCTCACAGTCTGCCCCACCCGTACAACTGTCACCAACATTCAGAGGGACTAGTTTGAACCTATGCTGTTTCCTTCCCTATCTGGCTGGAGTAGGTGAGCTCCCACTAGCTGAGAAAAACTTTCAGTGAATGTGCCCACCATAGTCTTGATGTCTTTGCTCATATCCTCATTCCTCCCACTCTTCAACTGGAATTTCAGAGGCCAATCTAGTGCTCTGATGCAAGTCATGCAGTTTCTTGATGAAAGTTCAATGGTGATATTTACGATATTCATCAGTCTGGCTATAGGGCAAGGTCAGTTCGGACACCCTCTCCTCTATTGCTTGGGGTCTTAGCTGGGGTCATCCTTGTGAATTCCTTGGAATTTCTCTAGTGTCAAGTTTTTTGCTAGACCTATAATGGCTCACCAAAGAATGGATTAAGAAAACGTGGCACATTTACACATTAGAGTACTACTCAGCAATAAAAAACAATGCCATTTTGAAACTTGTGTGCAAATGGATGAAACTAGAAAAAAAACATCCTGAATGAAATAGCACAGACCCAGAAAGATGAACATGGTATGTAATCACTCATAATTGTATAGTAGCTGTAAAGCAAAGGATATTGAGCCTATAGTTCACAATACTAGAGAAGCTAAGTAACAAGGTGAACCCTAAGAAAAACATACATAGATACACATTGAAAGGATTACCTGGCAAAATTGGGAGCATGGGGGTCGGGGGGAGAAGTGGGTATTGAAGAGAAAGAAGAGGGGAGAAAATGAGGGGGGAGGTGAACTGGAGTGAACAGGATAGTTGAGATGGAGGAAGGACAGAGATGAGAGCAAAGAAAGATGGGAAAAAATACCAGTTTTTAAATGTTAAAGGCTACTTTATTCTATTGTAAGCAGAAGAGCAAATTTGAAACTAAATAAAAAACAAAATACATATAAACTAATTTTCTGTATTGCTTTATTCTCCTTCAAAATCACACTGAGTGCATTTCTTTGCACCAAGTAATTATGCTACTTTAACTAAAATATACCAGTAAAACACATTGCAGAACACACTATAAACATTCTGTTCTATTTACAGTAGTGCCCTGTGTTCACTGCAAGAGTTCTTGGGTAAAATATCTGTGATCTTAGACAGCACGGTAATTCTTGCGTGAAACATCACATTACTTTTTATCTGAGAAACACTGTAGAGAAACCAAAGGGTAATATAATGTCTTCCTGTTTGTGTTGACTGCTGACTAGCTTAAATTTATTGTTTTCTTAAGTTTATTGGAATTAAAAGACTATATTTAATCCACTAATGTCTTTTCTTACTATATCCTATTTTATTTCCATTTGTAACGTGATACTTAGGTGTGAATCCTTTAGCCTAAGGTTGAGGCATGCCCCTGCAAAAGAACTGTGTAACCTTGATGTTTAAGCTTAACTTCTGACTTCCTGATCCGTTCTAGCATGCCCTGCTGCAATCACACTCTCTCTTTCCCCTCTCATCGCTCTGTTTTTTCCTCCTGTTTATAAAGTAAGTTCTCCCTGCCAATCCCTCAGACTCTCTTCATGATAGGCTCCCTTCAGCAGAGGCCAAAATCAATGTAGCATTCTGATAATCTACCCTGATGCATCCAATAATGAAAAACAACAACAACAAAAAAAACTTTTTCTCTCAAGTACTTCATATCATTAGGAACCCAAACAATGCTACTGTGTAACAGTCATGTTTGTAAATATTTTTAAATTAATGTAGAATGAATGAGATATGTTATGTGGTTAGCCTGATAGCTAAATGCTTGAAAAATAATTGACATAGATAAATGGTGTAGTCACTCCCCCTGTCTGCATTGTGGTGGTGAAGGCCAGGGAAAGATGCCTTGCCCCTTACCTGCTGCAACACTCAGGAAAGTGGACTCTGCGTCTACCCCGGCCAGCACAGTGGAGGTGACCCTTTTGGCAGAGGTATGGATGAGACAACTCTGATGTTGTGAGCATGAAAGAGATGTCCCCATTGGTCCTTTGTCATAGTGCAGCATGAGCGTAGGTGATGCACCCTCCTCCAGTCCACCAACACCTGAGACAGGTAGAAGAACCCTGATGTTATAAGAGGTAGGCAGTTATCCCTGCTCCTCGTCACCTGCAGCACCCAGAGGTGCCGTCCCTACAGGGGCTTTTTAACACAGTAGAGCTGAGGATGTGAAAGTCTGAGAACTGGCCTTGCCCCTTCCAATTTCTCTTCTCAAACCCTCTAATATTCCCTTCCCTGCTCTCTCTCAAATTCAAGATCTCCATCTTCTTCAATTGCTGTTATATAATATATATTTTAATTATATTTAATATATAATTATACATAATATTAATTATATGTGCTTATTAATTATATATAATTATACATAATATGTAATATAAGATATATGTATTCAGAAGGGGTAAGACCACCCATTGGAGTCAACAATACATAATGAGTTGAGGCAGTACCAAGCTCCTTCCTCTTGCATCAAGGCTTGATCAAAGCATCCCACCATAAGGAATAGGTTTTTATTGCTGTTTCTGAGTTCAATGGTTCACACCCTTATCTCTTAAAATATTTTTCTTTCTACAAATACCTTGCAATATATTCAGAGTACAATTTTACTTTTTACCAAAACTAAGGATTATGAGAAAATTTACTGGGCTTTTTTTTTTAAACAAAGTGTCATGAACTGCCACAATTTGCTGTAATTTAAATTGGTGTTATTTTTGCGTTTGTTTTTTTTTGGCACTATTAACATAAAATCATGCTGGGATGTTTAAATGTCTGCTGAACATAATTAACATTGCAAGTTATATTTTAAATGACAATAACAAAATAGGATTCAGAAGGGCAAAAGAACCAAAAATGCTGTCCAAATTAGTATTTTAAAGGGCCTAGTCACATATAGGGAAACAATTTTAATTTAGTTGTCTATGTTTTAAAATTTTATGACAAGAATGAGCAAATGTAATGTCTTACTTCTCTGTTAATATACAGACAGCTTCTTGGCTACAGTAAAAGAATTTCCTTGATAAAATATCTCATCCTAAAAAATATAACAAAGGACAGTTCACAATTTTCACGTGAATCCTATTATTTCTTGTGTAAGTTATAGAAATAAATAAAAGAAAGAAAACTGAATTTTCTGTCTGATTCTTCACTCTACATATTCATTAGAGCAACAAGAGGGCTCACTAGACAAAGATTATTGCCAGCAAGTCCATATACACGAGTTTGAGTCCGGGATTTACAAATAGAAGAAAAGAACTGACTCTCTCAAGTTGCCTTCTGACTTTGACACATTTTCCATCATACAGAATAAATAAGTAAAATACGTTTTCCATTCCCTGGATCATCATGTAAAGTAATGAACATTCTGATACCCTTATTCTGTCAACATAAATCAATATCATCCCATACTTTTTGCAATCATCTCACTTTATCAAGAGTCATGTTTCAAATCATTCCTCCATGCCCTTAATCTGCAGAAATATCAAGTTAGTACTGTTCCAGGACACCCCTCCACAATACATTGGAAAGTACAAGTTCGTATAGTCATTTTATTTATTTTAAAATATTGGTTAAGGTTTTTATTAGCCACTTTTCTATTTTCTTTGACCAAATGCTTCCCAGGAAGGAATTTAAGGACAGTTCATTTTGACTCAAATCTAAATTTGGTGGAGTCCATCAATATGTTGAAATAGGCCAGGCATTGGTGGCTAACGCCTTTAATCCCAGCACTCGGGAGGCAGATGTAGGCAGATCTCTGTGAGTTCAAGGCCAGCCTGGTCTACAAGAGCTAGCTCCAGGACAGGCTCCAAAACTACAGAGAAAGCCTGTCTCGAAAAAAACAAAAAAACAAACAAACAACAAAAAACAAAACAAAACAAACAAACAAAAAAAAAGGATGTTGAAACAGTAGGATCAGCCACCACTGAAATACTTCTGGTCATACATCAATAGATCTGGGAACAGAAACGGGGGAAATCTTTCACTTGATTGTTTTTATATTCAGTCATAGATTCCATATTATGGAATGGTAACAATAACATCCACATCCGTCTTCATACCTCAGTGAATATTCTCTAGAGAAATAATTAAGAGAATATTCAAAAGAGTGTGTCATTAATGTTAAACCTATTTTGCAATCTAACTAATGCACAGCCTAAATTGAGCATCATAGTAAGATCTGCCCAGGGAAGGAAAAGTAGGTATAGTTATGGAAAGACAAGAAAGAGACTGGAGTGTGAGGATCCAATGGGAGTGGGAGGCAAAACGAAGCTGGGAAGGAATACAGTGAAGAACAACTAATACTAATGACTATTTGAGGGGTCGTGTATAGAAGTCTTTTAAAATGCATACACCAAGAAAAGAAATATCAATGAAGTCACAAAATAACAGGGGAGAGAATGCCTCAAGTAGACATCTTTTGCTACCAAAAGAAACTTTCAGTGTCAGGAATGGATTAGATCTAATGGGTTAATGGTCAAATGGGCCTCATGGAAAAGCCCCAACCACTCAGGCTACTTTTAAGGATCTTGGCAGCTCCCCACAAACTTATTGCAAGGCCATTTTTGAATACAAAGTTTACATATTTCATAGAACAAAGAAAAATGAAGTTGGTGCATAACTAGAGACTTCCTTCTTATTTACTAGGGTTCATGGTACTGAAAAGTACTCTGCATGAAAGCAGAGGTGAAATATAACTACCAACTTAGTTACACGCCGTGCAATTTACAAAGGTAGACTCTTTGCATGATGTGGTGGTATATTAGTATCGCCAACTTTGTGGGAATAAGCAATCCCTTTCTGGATGTAAGGCAAACTCCATGATATGAAGCTCATGTTGGACACTGCTTGAGTGGCCAAGAACCTGAGACTAGATTAGGCCTAGGGCAAACCAGATACTATTGTTCTGCGAAAGGACATTGCAATAA
This sequence comes from Ellobius talpinus, assembly GCA_001685095.1. Taxonomy (NCBI): domain Eukaryota; kingdom Metazoa; phylum Chordata; class Mammalia; order Rodentia; family Cricetidae; genus Ellobius; species Ellobius talpinus. Next base: position 14,789 of record LOJH01013093.1, on the reverse strand, counting down.
ATTGACTTCTATTGGTATTATGCTATATGCATATGTAAGTATCTCACTAGGCCTATTAAGAAAAGCTTTCTCTTGCAGGAGATGGAAACTAAAATAGATATGGGCGAGTAGACGATGCACAGAGAGTGAGAGGCTTTGGAACACTCAGTCTAAATGGGATGTCTTCATCAACTTTTCCATTCAGCACTCAGGGAATTATGGGGAAGGGAAGATATGAAGATTGCAAGTGTCAAATTGAATAGGTAACTTCAAGGAATATGTGTCTTCCATATACAACAGGACTGTTACACGTGTAAAATTACAAAGACTACAGAAATATAAGCAGGGATTTCACAGTTTCTAGCCAGGTCTGGTTCCAGTGCTGAGAGGGAATTGGATAGCTTCCATCCCCAACCAGAAAACTATCTCCAATTGGCAAACACTTGAAAGGGAAAAAAATAGTTGCCTCCAATGGGTCCTGCCTTATATTGAAACCAGAATTGAGGGTAGACTGCCTGCCAAGCTTTAGATGGGTAACAGACAATGAACTCAGTGATAGTTTTTGGAGATTTCTGCCTCATATTGGATTGTTGTAGCTTTTTCTTTATTTTTAACTAGTCTTTTGTTTGAATAATGTGGCTTTTGATATTGGGTTTTATTTTTATGTGTGTTTCCTTTTCTCTTTCTTTGTTTTGTTTACTTTTATTCTCTCGAGTTCTGGTTTGTTGGTTTTATGTGTCTGTTTTCTAAACAAAAAAGAAAGAAAGAATGTACTTAGATTGGTGAGGAGTTGAGAGGATCTAGGAGGACATAGAGGAAGGGAAAGTGTTACAAGAAAATATTGTATCAAAAATTACTTTCAATAAAAGTTCTTTATTTCTAATACAATTAGATTAAATTTCAGTACACATGTCACTGATATAATGGAATTAATGCACAAATGTGTACAAAAGCTTCCCCATAACTCTTCAATTTTCATATAAACTCATAGACACAAAATAGAATTGTAGATAGTAGGGATAAATGGAGAAAAAATGAGATATTAATCAAAGGATATATTATTTTTATATAGTGAATAAATCCTGGATACCCCATCTAACATAGTGTTTATACTTAGTAAAAATGTATGAAACAATTAAATTTATAGCTATTATAAATCTAAATGTTATCGTTACATACATGGAAAAGTTTACTATACTATGTGAAGGATATATAATTATCTTGATGGTAGTAATCATTTCATTTTCACAGGTCTGTCAAAACACAATGCTGTACTTTTTAGTGATCTACATTATTTGCTAACTTTTCAAACAAAACTAAAAAAAAATCTATGAACTATGGCATCTTGGAAGTTGCTAAAATGTCTCAGTTTCAAATGGCTCTGAGGTTACTTTTTAAGTTTACATTATAGTCACTGAAAACAGTGTCCCTTTTTAACCTCTGTTTTTAGTTCAGAATCCCAACTGGTCTACTGATTCCATAACAAGACCTCCTGAAAAGCAAGGAATTTATATGTCCAGATCCACCAACCTTCGCATATGCAGCTTCACTAATGCAAAAGCCTATGATAATTAGAGTGTGTCTTTTGGGGAATTTAAGCTTTTTGTGTTTTTAGTGAAGATTTCTATACTATACTACTTTTGCTAAGAAAATATTGATGTATTGTTACAAATTAATACCCAAGAATAATTATTTGTAATAATGACTTTGCCCAATTTGAAGGATGTTTTGGTTCATTACATTTAAGACAGTCACAGAAGTCTGATTAATTCTCATTGGTGTGATTTAATGATTGCTAATATTGCCTTTCTTCATTTTCCTTTTGCTTTTACATCAAACAATATTTTAAAATGCTAGATATATTCAAAATGTTTTTTTTTGTTGAAAAATAGCTCTATTTAGAACTGTTTTCTCATAAAAACAAATAGTTTAAATTACTGAAAAATACTGGCTGAAACAAAACCTTTAAATTCTCTAATATTCTCTTTTCAGTTTAGCCATGTTATTTCCTGAAGCTATGGATAGAGTAATATTTTCTAGTTTCTTTTCATCTAAACATATTTATTTATTTTCCTAATGACTTAATCAAGCAGTTGCTTATGTGTATGCATTAGCTTGAAATCTGAAATATGATCCTTGAGATGTTGATACTGACATAGCAAACACTAGCTTGGAAATTTGACTGTTGTGAGAGTCAATCATGTATATTCCACTGAACACACTGAGGTATTTCAGAGTCTTAGTCCAAATTATGGCCTCTGTTAGTATTTTACTTTTTTAAGATGCATCTATTATGTGTGTGTGTGTGCATGCGCATGTGTGTGGGTCTGTGGTTGTGTAACAACAGCCCAAAGGAATCATGGGATCTATCTAAAGGTGGAATTCCAAGCACAGGCAATTCATCTTCAGAGAACTTGCTAGCCTCCAGCCCCCCAAGTTTGAAAAATCTTTCTAGCCAGCAACTTCAATGAGTCAGCCTTCACTCCCAGAATAAAACTGTGCTATTTTCATTGACCTTAATGCTTTGAATACATCTCATCAATAGATTTTTCTCTACTCTATTTTCCTCAGTTTCTTTCAGTCTTTTTTTCTTTTATTCAACCTTCAATTGCATCTAAAATAAATTTAGCCATATTCAAAAGAATTGTTTATTCTGTTTCTGCTTTGTTTTATGTCTTTAAGTTTTATGTCATCTTTTTTAAATCAATGCATTTACTGCATAAATTCAAGTTAATTATTTGTTAACACACACACACACACACACACACACACACACACACAAACTTAGGAAAGTGACCAAATGTTGACTCTTCTCTAATCCATGTTCTATTTATAAGGATAAAGCCTACACTTCTAGCTTTCCCCTATATACCAAGAATATAACAATTGCTTTTTTATTTATTTATAACTGAATTTATCTATTTAGAATATACAATGTTTATTGTGCATTCTTTTGTTTGTTTTCCTGATAACATGGGTCTATACCAGGGACTTTTGTGCAATAATTATACAGTCTAGCACAGAACCTCATCACAGAAGATTATAATTCCAACATAAATGAAAGTGTTTAACTGAAAGGTAAGGTTGAAATAAGAAGTACCAATATTCACAGAGAACACACCTGAATTACTGAAATGGCTAGATAATATGCCTGTGTGAAAGTAAAATCTGCAGAAATCTATAAAAAGTTAAAATTTATTAACATATGAGACTGAGTAATGTCAATACACTTAAAATATACCTTTAATAGTACTTCGACTTGAAATGAATGACTTATTTATGATTCAAAATAACATTATGTGCTTTATTTTACTTTTATTTACATTATATATTCTGGGAAAAGAACATAAACTATATAAACTAAAAAGATTATCAGTATATAGTGATAGTTATATTTTCTGTTTATGTAAACACTTGCAAATCAGATTACATAAGTATAAAATATAAGAGTTATTTTGCAAAGAGAATTATCACTAGATTGCAATAATTTTGGAACCATATTGTGGTAATACATATTAAGTAATTAAAATAGTGATATATACTAAGATTATCAAGTCAATATGATCTGGAAATCATTGTCATATAGGAAAGAGCAGGGCAAAGGATCCTTACAAATCACAGTCTTTAACAATGGATCAATCATAGAAGACTCAGAGAAGTGACAAGCTGACAATTTGATTTTCAAGGTTTCTTCTTACACCAAAATTAAAACAAATATCTATTTTAAAAAACTGATACTTACATCTCTTAAGTCAATATAAGTTTTTTGAGATCACAGTTTAAAGCCCATCTTTAAGTGTACAAAATCCCCCTACAGGGCTCTTCATCTATAATCTTTTTCTTACCTAAAACTATTGCCCAGATTGATCAATGGCAGTTGTTAGCTACTGAGAGCTGGAGGTTTTATATTTGCTCAAATGGAGATCTGCAGTAAAACTTGAAAATTATAGATAGAGGAAGATTCCACACATGATGATCAGCAATCTCACAGTATTTAGGGAGTCTATTAAATTGCTACAAAATGTCTTATTTGCAGCTTTTCTTGGCACTGAATTTGCAACTCTGCACACTGTGAATGCTTCCATTTGGTCATCAGCTAAGTTAAAGCACACATAATTTGTTCAGTTTCCAAAGATGATAATTAAGGTTATTGCAGTGATAACCCCTAGCATATTTGCAGACTTCCTGGGCAGCAATAATAACTAGCTCATCATATTTTAATTAACATGGCAGACATTTTGTTACCTAAAAATAAAATTGAGTCCTAATGCATTGTCAATGCAATGGTATACACACTGTGCTAAACATTTTATTGTAGTATCTTTTCAGCTTTAGAATATTGGTTCATCTTATGTGACTCATGTTCTCAAACTAAAATTTAAATAATAACATAGTGCCTACAGTACTCTTTGTACAGTACAAATTATACAAAATATTTTCAAGTGCATCCATGTCTTTGTCCTATGAACCTTTCTAAGAAAAAAAGTGCACAAAAATATTTTTTCAATTTTTTCATATGGATACATAAAATGGAATTTTAATTAACTTAAAATTATAATTGAGTAATTTTATTATTTTTATAAATTTAGGTTTAATTTCCCAATACTGTAATTCCATTCTTAACATGTATTTCTTGATAATAAATAGCGATATCAATATCAACAGCTATGGAGCAAAATTTGCAAGTGAATGTGAAGGTATTTGAATAATAATAATAAACACAGGACTTATTTAAGGTATGTCAAATGAGGCAGAATAATACTGTTTTCTAAATTATAGACAAAAGGTTCAGTTTTGTAAATTATAACATTTTATAAACTTTAGATTATTTTCTTCCTAGATAAATATTTGTTGACCTTTGTGAAAACACACTTTCTCTCTCTCTTTCTCTCTCTCTCTCTCTCACACACACACACACACACGCACACACACATAACACACACGCACACTCATATATATAGAGAGATAGTAACCAAACATTTTATTTAAATTTATATAATATGTAAAATTACAGATGCTTGTCATAGTCTTATCAACATTGTCACAGTAAAGATTTTAGACATGTATATATTATAATTAATCACCACTGATTCATTCTTAATGCTCTCTCTATGTAAAGTCACCACAATATTTTGTATCCTTTTCACATTCAGAATCATTGTTTAAAAATACTTACCCATTTGATATTTCCAGAGGCAATTTTTATAAGCTTATATAGGTTTCATTGTTCATGTCTTATATTTAAACCTTTTATCCCATTTCTTGATTTTCGTTATTGGTGGCAGATTGAGATCTGGATTAATTCCTCTGCATGTGGATGTCAGAAGATCCCGGAACTGATTCTAGTGTATTCTCTGGAAACATATGTTACATATTATTTTCTGGAGGGTTTGGGCCACATTTCTAAGCTTTATGGGTCTTTACATCTGGTTTTACACCAGCAGCCCTTCTACAGCTTTTGGAGACACTGAGAAACTACTTAGATAATGCATGAGAACTTGTTCTGTTTACTGAAGAAGACAGCGGCTATAGAAGACTTTATGTGAAACAATAGCGGTTGTCTCGGTTAAGGCTTCTGTTGCTGTTATAAAAACAGCATGACTAAAGGCAACCTGAGAAGGGAAGCTTGGATTTTGCTTCCATTTCCACTGTTTAAGGTAATCAGGGCAGCTACTCAAGCAAGTCAGAAATGTAAAGGAAAGAGCTGATACAGCGGTCACAAAGAGTGATGCTTAGTCACTTGCTCATTCTTCTTACAGCACACAAGACCACCAAATCAGGGGTGCCATCTTCCTCAATAGGTAGGGTCTTCCTACATCAATCACTAGATAAGAGGGAACACACCCCTGACATTGCCTGGAGGGCTAGGACCCAGAAGCTGGATAGCCAAGTGACTCATGGTAGAACCAAATAAGACTGGAAAAAAAATAAAGGTCAATGAAATTATTCCTAATGATATTCTACTATACTTATAGTTTAGTGCCCAGACTAGTCATCATGAGAAAGGATTCACCCAGCAGCAGAATAAAACAGTTGCAGAGACCCACAACCAAACATTAGAGGGAGCTCAGGGAATCCTACAGAAGAGGGTGAGGAAGGTATGTCAGAGCCACAGTTTCATTTTTTGTCACAATTTCAAAAATGCACACTAACTCCTTTTAGCATTATGTGCACTTGAAATAGCCATGACACATCTACTGGATCAAAAGTCGATTCTTAGAGTTCCTCTCTCAGTAGTCCCAATAGCCATTATCTCCTCAGCTAGGGATGTGACTTCATGACCCCCGACCCCAAATCCAGGCTGTGATTTCTGTAGGCTTAACCTGTTCCTATTACTTACATACAATTTCTTTTGCTTTCAGTTCATATGGAAAAAGCACAATCGGTCCTACAATTCCATGGTTGAGATTAGTAATTTGGTTGTTCCAATCAAATATAACTAGTGATGTAGCCATTGTCAAACTAAGAAGTGAGGTCTGAGCAGAAAACGACCTTGTACCACTTGTAAACTGCATTTCAGCTTTACAAATAGTGAAATGAAAATTTGTGCAGTGTACCTGGAGTGTGGTGATTAACTCCTACAGTTCTAGGAAATCAAAACAATACATTTAAATGGTTGGTACTTTTATAAACAATCTAATAACTTTATATTTATTTGGAAAAATAATATGCATGGATAATTTCTTAGTCTTTTTACAATGGATAAATTCTGTTCACACTGTATTTATACACACAAAAACACAACATAGTTTCTTGAAATTATTTAATTATACAAGTAAATACATTAGCAAATACCTATTAAGGTTTGTTTGTTTTTGATTCAAAACCTAAGTAGTAATTTGGAAAACGTCTGAACTGTTCTATAAATTAACATATTTGGAAAGCTAGGAAGTTCAAGCATCAATTGAACTCACTCAATTCATAGCAACTTTATAGATACAGCTTTTATAAATATTAATAATGTGCTGAAGATGAGTAAAATTACCCTTTTGTTTAAATTAAAATAGCAAGGACATATTCAACTCCTTAATAAAAGGGAAAGTCTACCGAATTATTACCCCTTTTGAAATTATTATTCTCTTGAGATTCAGAGAATTGTGTAAAGTTTCAAGTAAAAAGCTCCTGTGTTAGTAACCTTTAAAACTGTTATTTGTTGATGAAAAATAATTTATATTTTAACACCATAATAAAACATGTTTTTGAACACCTTATTTTCCTAAGACTACAAAGGAATTATTAATTTCTGTAAAAATCTATTTATTGATGCTACTGATGTTTTGTTGATTTAGGCAACTTAAACAGGTTGAGTTAGCAATAAACACTGTGTGTGTGTGTGTGTGATCTATATGTTGTATGTGTGTGGTAAATCATTTGTTTAAATGTCTATCTAATGTCATATGACATTAGATTCTTCAATTAGAATCTTCAGTTTCAATCTGACCCACATTGGTCTTTGTTCCTATATTATTTCATATTATTACTTCCTCCTATGACAGTAAAACTCTATCACTTGACATTTTATTTTTATAATTAGATAACTCCAAAAAAACACATATTTCCTGAAAATGCACTCATACTGTTTTTTGTTTGTTTGTTTGTTTTTTCCTAAAGACTGGAGGCTTTATGAGCAGTACAGCCATTTAATGTTCAGTTCTCAGTGCTTCTGAGATATATCCATTTAAAACCTCTAATGCCCACTGAGCTCACTGTCAGCTCCTGATAATGGCAATGTGGAACAGAGCCTGAGTTTCAGCTCTCCCTGGAAAACACACTTGTGAAAGGATGTAAATATCTCTTCAGGGGAATACCATAAAACTGAATTTGTGAAGATGATGCTAAAATATGGCTGGTAGTCCATCCTGAAAGCACAAAACCTTTCTGCTGTGAAAAATATAATCACATTTACTCCAATATTTATTTGGAAAGTCACAGGACTGGATAGAACCCTGGGAGCCTGTCAAGTCCATTTTCTGGCCTCTAGCAAGACCACATTTAAAGAAACAGAAATAGTAAAACCACTTTCTTAGCAAGGGACTTCCCTGGGCAACCCATTTTCAAGTTCAATATTCTGAATTGTAAAGAAATCCTTTATTGTGTTCCCCTTACACGCTAGCTTGAACTATCCATGTTGCAGCTAATCCCCTTTCTCTTTCAATATGGTAGAAAAAGAAAGGAGCTTAGCATTATTTCCTAAAAGGTAACCCTTTATACATTATGTTTTTGCCTATAACTACACTTTATATTTTTAACATTTTTGATTTTCACCAAGTCCTTTTTTCCCTATACATTATTATTTTTAGAGCATTCTTCCATTTATGCATAATCATTGAAAATTTATAGAACAGTCCCAAACAAGTCAATATGATAAAATGTGACAATATTGTATTATAAAGACAATTCTTTATGCATCACATTACCGGTTGCTGTGCATATTTTGTTATTCTGCTTCTTGCAGCTGGCTGACAAATACTGCTCTTGCTTACTGAGCGACGTCTAGATATGCATGTTATTAATGAAAAGTGTCACATAATTTAATGTGGAATCCCTAGGTAAATTATAATAGAGTTGATATTATACCTTTACCTGCTAAGCTAATGCCTGATAAACAGCATTTTCTGTGACTGAGTGAATGAGTGAAGATAAGATGGCAATAATAACTCCTGTTTATTGTGTCTTTGATGTGTGACATCACTTTGATAAACACACTGAAGGAGTCATCTAACTCGAAATTGTTACAAAAACGATTAGAGAACCTATTGGTGTCTACTTAAGGGATGAAGCATTGAAATGATTAATATAAAATATCAAAGTGCTATGATGTCAGAGACCTGCTAAATTCTGAAGTCTGTAGTTTTAATAACTACATAAACTCTGCAAGAATTTTGCTTGTTTCTCAATACTTCATAAATTATCTTTATGAAGAGATATTGAAAAATAACAAAGCAGTCTCTGTCCTTGAATAGCTCTTTTTGGGAGCAGAAAAAGCGGTGACTGTTTTAATCCTCATATCATTTTATGAGCTAGAATTTGATTAAATGCTGATATTAAGATATAAAGCACAAAACCCAGCAGTGGTGGCATATGCCTTTAATCCCATTACTTTTTGAGGTCAACCTGGTCTACAGAGTGAGTTCCGGGACATTCAGGGGCTAAAAAGTGAAGGAAAAAATATAAAAAGCAAATGAACAGTGTTAAGTTGGGAGCATAGGTCCCAGCCCCTCGCATCTATCCCAGCCCCCAGGCCTGGTCTGGACTTCAAATCCCAGCAGGCCAGGTCCTGACCCCTCCCTGGGGGTGAGGTCAGGACCACTCCCCAGCGTACTTAAATGATCCCCCAAAAGAAGAACACGTGGTCTCCCTTTTTTCCTCTAGGGGGTCGCGTTTCTGCAGCTTCCCTGTTTTCTCCTCAGGCCACCCGAGAGCGCAGATCTCCCATTAAACCTGGATATTTCTTAATTTGGCNCTGGTCTGGACTTCAAATCCCAGCAGGCCAGGTCCTGACCCCTCCCTGGGGGTGAGGTCAGGACCACTCCCCAGCGTACTTAAATGATCCCCCAAAAGAAGAACACGTGGTCTCCCTTTTTTCCTCTAGGGGGTCGCGTTTCTGCAGCTTCCCTGTTTTCTCCTCAGGCCACCCGAGAGCGCAGATCTCCCATTAAACCTGGATATTTCTTAATTTGGCTTGTTTTGATTAGACTTGATTGGGAATTTTTGCGTCGGCAGGGATCTCATATTAAGAAATATTCCTAACAAAGAGCACTTTAATAAAAAATAATTTATAAGAATATATTTACTATTAAAAATAAAAATAAGTCTTTAAATTAAAGAATTGATTTGTTTGGGGTTTGTTTGTTTGTTTGTTTGTTTTGAATTAATGAACAGGGTATGGAGTTGGGGGAAATCTAATACAGAGTATCTGGAAGGATTTGGAGAAAGGGGAATGTGTGAGCAGAATGTATTATACAAAATTTTATTCTAAAAATTCTAATGAATATTTAAGGAGATTACAGAAGTGTAAAACCTGCTAGGCATTGCTATTTCAATGACGACAGAAATAATGGAAAATACTATTAAAATACAAAAAATACAGCAAATTTTTGTACCATAGTCGATAAGGATATCATTTAACATATAGAATGAGCCATGGGAGTTCATAGAAAGTATATTTAATGTTTTTATTAAATTTAATTGAAATCATTCTTTTACTCTTTCATATGTATGTAGTGGGTTCTGATTACTGTAGCCCCTGTCTACTCAGTTCTCCCTCTACCTATTTTACCCTTCTTTCTCCCCAAACCTCCTTCTGTATCCATATCTCTGGTTTGTTTTGAAGCCCATTATACTTAATGAAACACAAATTCTTAAGAAAGCTAAAATATCCAAAGTTTCTATTTCTGCTTTGGAGATATTGTTATAACCACAACTATGTCAGAAGACATGGTTAAAAGATGAGGATATAGAATAAATAAAAGCATTGAATTAAATTCCTATTAATTTAAAATTTTTAACAAACAGCATAAGATTTTGAAATGCAAAAAAACAGAAATCTCAAGGTAAATAATACTGAAACTCAAATTCAAAATAAATTTCCACGAATCAATAGTTTCAGTATTCACTTGAAAAGTGAAATTTGAAATTTTAATAGAAATAATAATAAAGGAAGTAGAGTAATGAATAGAACAGATAACAGGAAATATGTTTAAATTAGATAACAAATAGAGAAGATAATAGGAAATGTTTAAAATAACACTTTGAAATATTACATAGAATACTTTTTTGAATAAATTTAGAAACACACAAGAAATAAAAGATAACAAGAAATTTAAATATGAAGCATTATAGATTATATAATATTTTTAAAAACATAGTAATAGATATGGTAAATAAACATGTTTTTCAATGGTGAATAACCAAAAAATCTAAAAGATGAAGCTTTTGAAAGTAAAGAAAAAAGCTGAGGGTGAATAGCCCTTCTTCGAGATGACAAAATTCACTTTAACCAAATTCAAAACTGAATCAAAAGGCCTAGTAAACATTAACTTCATGATATGTGAAATATATATATATATATATATTTGAGAATAAATTTTACATTTCATCCATTAAAATTACTACAGTGATAGTCACAAAGAATTTTATCAGCAGGCTATTTTCAAATATTTTAAAATGGAGACATTCCAACAGAAAATTAACAAATTATAGGGTGAATTACCAAAGATTCCCAACTATTAAGACTGTTTAAATTATAAAGAGCAAAATAACAGACAAATTAGCATAGATTATTTGCAAAGTTTATTTTGCAAAAATTACGTTTGAAGTTACAGAATAACTTTGCAGACAATTTTAACATGGAAGATTTAGATGTGAGAAAGATTAATCATAATTATTTTGCTAATGTTATGGGATAATTCATTGTTCATTATTTTCATTGTATTGTGCTTGAATTTATCCCCACATAAATAAATTAGTCCTGTGAACTTTCCAAGAAGTCTAATTTGATCTTATTCACCATCATCCAACTAGTCAGAGATTCATTGTTCCTCTGCTAACAGGCCTATTTTAGTCTTAAATTTTTGTTAAAATAGATTGAATCCAATTTGTGCTGCCCATATATATTAGGAAATGTGGCCTTAACCTGGAACACGATCAATTTACCAAAGGCTACTTTCCAAGAGATAAATAACCCTCCCTCTTTTGGCAGCCAAAAATGGTTGGTAGCTTCTGGGCTATATTTGGGATTCTGTGCAGAAACCCATTCTTTATTCTGGGGTTTGGTGTTACTTGGCCTGTTGCAGGTCTTCTATGTTTAGTACTGACCACAACAGTTCATATGTTCTGTTGTCTTGCTGTATCAGAAGCAAAAATAAATATTCCCTTGTAACCATCCATCTCCTCTGGCTCTTCCACCGCTCCACATTTTTTGTTTTTCTTCCACATCTTTTTGAAGCCTGGGAGTAGAGGGTGAAGCATATGCGCTATGTTTAGGGCTGAGCATTAAGAAGGCTCTTATCCCCTTTATCTTAATCAGTTGGATATCTCTGTTAATCAACATCTACTACAAATAGATGCTTCTCTGATGATGATTGAGAAGCATTTTAATCTATGAATATAGAGCTAAGTTATTAAGAATTCTTTTAATAGTGTGCGTATATAGTAGGATTTCCCCTAAGCCCAATGTCTCATCTAATCATGGGTTCTTGACTAAAATACAATGCCAAGTATGGATTTTATCATGTTTACTATGACTTAAATCCAGTCATAACATGCAAATATTGCAATTAGTAGACGTATCTTGCCAGGCCAAACATTATAGTAGGAGTTCACAATTGGTTAGGATAGATGCTCACTATTTTCCTGCTACAGGGTCCATAATACCTCTCAGCATTATGTAAACTTATCAGTAGGTATGAAACTTCTAGCTCTCTACTAGCTAGCTTTTTCTATGTATGTTACTTAGGTAAATAATATTTTCATCAAAGAGTCTCACCTTAAAATTCTGAAAGTTAGCCAAGTGGTATTGCTGCATGCCTTTAATATCAATACTCAGAGGCAGAAGCAGGTGGATCTCTGTGAGTTTGAGGCCAGCCTGGTCTACAAGAACTAGTTCCAGGACAGGCTCCAAAGCTACAGGAAAAACCTGAACCCTGTCACTAAAAAACAAACAAAAAAATTATTAAAGTTAAACCACAGCATTGACTATAACATTCAGGGGTTGGGAGATATATTAGACCTCAATTGCCAAAAACTCTATAAAAGTAAACTAATCACAGATATTAGACTTTATTATTTGTTATTTTCTCCTGTCTTTGGAGTATTTTTATGCTAATTGCATGGCATCTTAAAGTATGTGTATGCATTAAATAATATATGTGGCTCTGGAAACAAAATTACTACAGTTTCAGAAATTGTCATGGTTCAATGAAAATGAAGAATCTTTAGAAAATGGCTTGGTAAAACTCTTGTACACTGTGAGTAGGACAGGTCTATAGGTGGTAGCATCTTCTGTTGGGGGAGGGAGCTGTTTGTTTGTCCCAACTACGCAGATCTGAAATAATAACATAGAAACTGTATTAATTCAAACACTTCTTGACCCATTAGCTTTAGTTTCTTTTGGCTAACTCTTGCATCTTAATTTAACCCATTTCTATTAATCTGTATATCACCATGAGGTCGTGGCCTACCAGCAAAGTGTCAGCACTTCTGTCTCTGGTAGAGGCTCCATGGTGTCTCTCTGACTTCACCTTTTTCCTTACAGAATTCAGGTTAGTCTTCCCCACCTAGCTAAGTTCTACCATATCAGGCCAAGGCAGTTTTCTTTATTCTTTAACAAATAAAAGCAACACATAGACAGAAGGACTTCCCACATCAACACTCCATTAATCCCAGCACTCAGGAGGTAGGCAGATCTCTGTGAATTCGAGGACAGCCTGGTCCACAAGTTCTACTTCCAGGACAGCTAGGACTGTAGAAAGAAAATGGCATGGTCCTAAGCATAGAGCAGTTAACCATTAGCAGTGGTTCTCAACCTTCTTAATGCTGCAGTCCTTCAAAACAGTGCTTCATTTTGTGATGACCCCCAAACACAAAAGTATTTATTTACTATATAGTATCTGTAATTTTACTACTGTTATTAATTGTAATGTAAATAACTGATATGCAAACACTTCAAAAAAGTTTGTTCAATCCACATAGGCATTGTGGCCCACATTTTGAGAATGCCTGTCATAGAGCTTTCTCTCACTTCTAAATCCCCATAAAACAACGAAGGAAATGTTCAGTGAGAAGCACAAATTGCCGAATGCCACACTACTGACACATTCATGCTAACACTAAATCTTCCAGCAGCTATGTTCATTAAATACACTATATATTAATTTGGAAATAATGAGGAATCCCCAATTATTAAAAAAAATAGTATTCTAACTATCAGTTAGGATAAAGCTGTTAGTGGACAAAATTTCCTGAGGTGAAGGACCTGTGTTTATATTATGTATGACAGTTGTTAGATTTCCAGAGAAATATTCAGAGAGGATAATTTCTATCAGTGCAAATATTTTTATTTGGAATGAACGCATGCAACCATCAAGATTAAGAATTGAACATATGTTTTCTTACTTATGAAGATATAGTGTATAATCTGTCATTTCCCTTAAATAACTCAAGGAGATATAAGGAAAACAAGTATGAGAGGTACCAAGCAATAGTTCTGTTCATTCTTTTTACATCACCTCGAAATTATTGCTTTTCTGCCCAAGGAAATAGTCAATCTTTTGAGAAATATTTTTCATATACAGTGGCAATCAGGTAAGTGTCTATCATGAGTTTTTACTAAAAATACATGCCTCATGAAACAGAGTAATGAATTCACATTTTTTTTATTTTACTGTCTAGCTATTATTTCCATTGGTAATTTGTTTTGATAATAACAGCAAAATTTATAGTGAAAACAATTAACAAAACAAAGCCTTGAATGAAAATAAAAATCTGTTAGGGTTGTAAATCACACATTCACAAGTTACTTCAATACAATTCATTCATTTATGAGCACATTCTCAAATGAAAGTTGAGCAGCTTTTCTCCAATCAGTTCTAAGAAATGTAAATACCTCTATGATAGAAAAAATATCAATATACATATTAATGTGTCTTGAAGTTTTAAAATCATTTAACTACTGAAGGTTTTTAAATCTCCTGTCTCACCATATGTACAAAAGCTCATATGTATGACTCCAAATAGATCAAGAACACCAACTTAAGATGAGGGGGGAGGTCCTTGGACATTCCACAGGGCAGGGAACCCTGACTGCTCTT
>LOJH01013092.1:1010-18411 GCA_001685095.1 Ellobius talpinus | reverse complement strand
ACACACACACACACACACACACACACACACACGTACACACACGCGCGCGCACATACACATAGGTTCGACTGATATTTTCTCCCTATTCTATTCCCCGCGCCTCCAACCTGAAGAATATCTTTTTGGTAGAAAACATGATAGCTTCTGGCAATGCAAGGCCATTTCTCCGGCTGGCCACCAGCTATGCTCAGTCTGTGGGTCTGCTCTCCTCATTACCAGCACTCTCTTTCCAGTGAGGACCTGTCGGTCCTGGCCATTTGCCCTCAGAGTCACACTGCATCCTGCCAAACAAGTCTCTAAACAACTTGACCTAAGGTGATGGTGATCCCAGTCCCTCACCTTCTCCTCACACCTGTTCACCTCACACCTCTGCTTGTCTGACTTTCTTTCTCTCTCACTCTTTTTTTTAAAGATTTATTTATTATCTACACAGTGTTCAGCCTCCATGTATGCCTGCAGGCCAGAAGAGGGCACCAGATCTCATTACAGATGGTTGTGAGCCACCATGTGAATTGAACTCAGGACCTCCAGAAGAGCAGTCAGAGCTCTTAACCTCTGAGCCATCTCTTCAGCCCCCTCTCTCACTCTTTCTTGTTTGTTTTTTCAAGACAGGTTTCTCTGTGTAGCCCTGGCTGTCCTGGAACTCAATATGTAGCCCAGGCTAGCCTCGAACTCAGAGATTAGCCTGCTTCTGCCTCCCTAGTGCTAGAATTAAAGGCATGTGCCACCATGCCTAGCTTTATGCCTGATTTTCACAGGATCTGCTATCTCTGAATGGGGAGCCAGAGGGGAAGAGATGCACAGGAGACCCCTTGGATCTTACTGCTCTTCATGAAATCCCTGCTCCCTGCACCTCCATCCCCAGGCTATTCACAGTTCTCTGCTTGATTTACTTTCTTTTCCTCTTGCAAATGTTCCTTCCTCTGTTTTGAACACCCTTTTTCTGGGCTTAGGTCAAGCTGGTGCCCATGCCCTCCATCCTGTGGGAAGCAGTCAAAAGGCACCAACTTTGCCAGAGGTGCTGGGGATACTGTACCCCAGCCTTTGGGCTTTTTTTGTGATAGTCTTCCTATGTAGCTCAGGCTAGCTTTAAACTGGCTATGTCACTCGGGTGGCCTCCCAAAGTCTCCCATGCTCAGCTGCTTCCAATTCTAAGTCTCCAGAGTTCCCTGCACTCACTTTGAAAATGGTGCTAAGCGTTTCTCTATTTTTCTATAAAAGTTTTTGTATCCATGTCCCTCTCTTGCCATTAATTGGTTATCATATGTTCAGGGCCTATCATAGCACTTGATGTACACTAAGTTTTAAATAGTTATTTGTTGACCACATTAATGATTAAATTAAATGACTGAATGAACAAACTTCTCATTGTTCTTAAAACACAACAGGCTTGTTGGTGACTGTGCCTTTCTCTGCACGTCATTCCAAACCCAACTCTCTCTTCCTCTCTCCCCACACTACCAACAGATTGGCTCTTCATCCCCTCACTCTCCATGGAGGACAGCGCCTATGCCTGTTTCTTCCTACGAGAAATCTGAGCCTTTCTCATAGTTCCTTTGCACAGACATTCTCACCGAGTACCCGCACTTACTATACAAGAGGAAATGGCCCCAAACTTCAGAGTTTACTTTCTTATTAGGATTAAGTTGTTAAATGGGTGATATTTAAGCAAAAAATAATAGCAAGTAAAAAATAATGGGTATGTGCACTAGTGCGTGTGTAAAGGTCAGCAGTGGTCAGGTGTTTTTCTCAACCGCTCTCCAGCTTTTTTTTGTTGTTGTTCTTTTGTTTTTCCATCTTGTACTTTGACAGGATCTCCCATTGAACTTGGAGCTTACTATTTGGTTAGATCGGCTTGTCCTGAGCACCAGGGATTCACTGTTCTGCTGGTTTTGCCTCTCTTGTTCTGGTATCATAGGCACACATCACCATTGCCGGGATCACACGCACACATACCACCAGTGCCAGGATCACACACGCACACACACCTCCAGTGCCGGGATCACACGCGCACACACACCTCCAGTGCCGGGATCACATGCACACATACCTCCAGTGCCGGGTTCACACGTGCACACCACCAGTGCCGGGATTGTAGGAGATTTGGGCATAACAGGACCACGAGTACACAGCACCAAGACTGGCTTTTGTGTGGGAGCTAAAGATTGAACTCAGGTCATCACATCTATGCAGCGAGCCCTTCACATCACCCTGACCCAGGACTAAAGTTTTATAGGCTCTCTCTCTTCTCTGAGAAACTACAGGAATGCGGCTTGATGCCCATGAGAGATAGTGCCCACTAGAAACCTGGTGAAGAGGAAAGAGCAAGGACTTGAGCATCAGAAGGAGGGGAGCTTAAATCCAAAGTCGTCCTTATCCTGACACATTTTATGAAATACTCCTTTCTGACAAACATATAGAATATGCTCAAGTACAACACATGAGTGCCTTTTCCACACTTGGTGTTCTGAAGGGCTTAATGACTCTGTAGGGAACAAGAGAGATAGAGCTGTCTCTCCATGTCCTCAGGGGACTGGCTCTAACACCCCCTGGAGACACCCAGATCTGCAGCTGCTTGAGTCCCTCATGCAAAACGATGCTCTATTTGCATATAACTGGGATCCACCCTGCCCTGCTGCATATTTTAAAGTGTCTCTAGATTACTCACAACAAGGATGCGGATGGTGGGCATAGAGCTGTGATACCATATTGTTTAATGGACAGCAGCAGGATGAGTCTCTGCACTTGTTCAGAACAGATGCAAGGTTCTTTGTATTTTCCACCTGACTTGCTGATCTAGAGGGACAACCGCTGCCCCATCTTTAAAGAGTGTACCTGAGAGGGAGAGTCAGATTTGCAACAAACAGACGACGGATGCTACAACCTGCCGTCCATACATTAAAGGTAAATGAGAAGAAGCAGACAACCAGGTGAAATCCTTTATTGACTGGGAAGGGCCTCCGAAGTACCAGCCTTTAAGCTCAGGTCGGAAGGATCAGTACGACCCAGCCACGGGAGGTGAGGAAGGGTGAACCGAGCAGGTGAGCTGAGGGTCAGGGGAGCCGGGAAGCAGATCTTTGCTGGATTAAAGATTATGGATTTGACTCCAGGGGTCATTCATTTTAAAGATTCCTGGGCTGCCAGGTGGAGAGGCTGGGATGGGAGGTGGTGAGGACAGAGGAGAGAAAGCAAATAGAAGACTTCAGCAGTGATGGCAACCTAAGATGATGGCCCCTTCATGGAGGTGGCTTTTTTTTTTTTAAAGAAAAGATAACTTTATATGGTCTTTGACTGATCTGGAACTCCCTATATAGACCAGGCTGGCCCTAACCTTGTGGGGTTAGAGGCCTATCCCAGGATTCTCATCATTTTCTTTGTTTTGAGACTAGGTTTCATGTAGTCCATGCTGTCCTCAAACTCAGGGTGTAGCTTAGGATGACCTTGAAATCAATTCTGCTGTCTCTCTCCCAAGAGTTGGGCCTTCAGACGAATGCCACACCCAGCCCAAGCACCATTTTGAACTGGGTAGGTCAGTATGTGTTGTCAGTTTGGGGGTGGTGGTACACAGGTGTCAACCACTTTAAGTGGAACTCTTGGATAGGTCATAGTGACACTGGGGACACGAGAAACAGAAGGGGAGTTAAGGGGGGAAAATTCACTCATCTCTGAACTACGTTTTCTTTTTCTTTTTTTCTTCTTTCTTTTCCTTTTTTTTGTTTTTGAGGCAGGACCTCCCTATGCAGCACCACTTGTCTTGGAATTTGCTATGCAGACCAGACTGGCCTCAAATTTACGGAGATTGCCTGCCTCTGCCTCCAAATGCTGGCTTTTAAAATGCAGACCTTGGAAGACCACCTGGTAACACCAGATACCCAGGAAATAGTGGCTTCCTTTCCCTTCTTTCTTTCCTTGTGCTTTATTCTGTCTTCCTTTCCTCAGTAGCTCCTCAAGCCCTTCTCCTTTCTCAATATCCTTACGCCCAGCACACAGCTGCCTCAAAAATGAGATGATGCCAGGTGGTGGCACACACCTTTAATCCCAGCTCTTGGGAGGCAGAGGCAGGTGGATCTCTAGTTTGAGGCTAGCCTGGTCTACAGAGTGATTTCTGGGATAGCCAAGGCTACACAGAGGAACCCTGACTATAAACAAACAAACAAATAAATAAATGCATGCATGAATAAGTAAGTAAATAATAATAAGAGCAGAGAGAGCACATTTCTTTAAAGCCTCTAAACATATTGAGGAATGCTGGGACAGGATTAATTCACACATTCAGCAATCAAAAGGTGCCCTTTGCTTGAAATACCACCTCCCCTTGCTCCTGTGAGGGGCAGATTGCCCCCTGCAAGTTCTTTTGACTCAGAGCTCACCCCTCCACACCCATCCCCACCATTCTCTGGCAGAATGAGAGACCCACTTCTTTAGGAGAAGCTGTGCTTGTATCTTGGCATTCCCCACAGTACAATGAAATCACCTGGTCCACCTCAGCAGACAACAATTCCTCTGATGCAGGAATTATTTTTAGATTTACGAATCTCCAGTACTTACCTTGGTCTAGGCAAGCTATTTTCACAGGTGCTATGCCTTCCAAAGATGCTGAGGTACCAATGTTTCTTTTTGTTGTTGTTTTCGGGTTTTTTTTGTTTTTGTTTTGTTTTGTTTTTGAGACAGGATTTCTCTGTGTATAAGACCTTGCCGTCTTAGAACTGATGGCAAGGTTAATTTTAGACTCACAGAGATTCACCTGCCTCTGCCTCCTGAGTCCTGGAATTAAAGGCATGTGCTA
The DNA here is from genome assembly GCA_001685095.1 of Ellobius talpinus. Taxonomy (NCBI): domain Eukaryota; kingdom Metazoa; phylum Chordata; class Mammalia; order Rodentia; family Cricetidae; genus Ellobius; species Ellobius talpinus. The sequence continues at coordinate 13,625 of LOJH01013092.1, read as the reverse complement.
CTATCACCCTGCAAGATTCTATGATTTTATGTAAAAATTTTATACAAGTGACAAGCAAACAGCACCCAGGGTCCATTTTTACACCGTTCTAAGGGCATGGGGGCAGTGGGCTGAAGATCACATCTGAGGAAGGCTGAGCTGGAGGTTCCAGCATCTCATCTTCAGACCAACACAGACCAGAGGCCAGAGGGACCTGATGAAACCAGCTCATTTTTCAGATCCCAGCACAAGGATGGTGCTTAAGGAAACTACCCATAATTTCTGCCTTTAGTATTGTTCCTCAGAAGCAGCAGATGAGGACAAGGTTCCCATGGTGTTCGAAATATCAAAGGAGGAAGATTCACAGGCTGCAGCTGTTTCCCTAGCTGACTGAACATCTGCAGATGGGGACCCCTGAGCCCTCACAAGAGGGCATTCTCCCATTCTATGTGAGTGTCAAGGATCTTTCTTCACACTCTTAATCTGCATATAAAGACCAAATAAAAGGGAAAAGTCTCAAATTAAATAGTAGTTCTGAAGGGCCTTGACCAACCATGGCACCTGGACTAGAGGATGAATCCTGTCAATGTTGGCACAAACGACAGTGTCCAAACCCCAAATTCTTCAGTGCACACACACATACATACGTGTGGGTTTGTGTGTGTGTATACATGTTCATATGTACGTGAAAGTACATATGAACATATGTGCTGTGGAGGTCAGAGGTTGACATCGCGTATTCTCTCACTGTTCATCTTATTTTTTGAGACAGGGTCTCTCACTGAACCTGGAGCTGGAATTTGACTAGACTGTCTAGACAGTAAGCACCAGGGGTCTGTCTGTCTCTGCCTTCCAAGTGCTGGGGATTTAGACACACGCCACTGGACCCCTTTTGATTTATTTGTTTTTGTTTTTGGTGTAGGGTTTCTCTGTGTAGCCCTGGCTGTCCTGGAACTCACTCACCCTGTAGACCAGGCTGGCTTGGACTCAGAGATCTTCCTGCCTTAGCCTCCCAAGTGCTGGGATTAAAGACGTGTGCCACCCCATCCACCTTTGAACCTGGCTTTTTATGTGGGTGCTGGGTGAACCCAGGTCCTCACTTTACACTCTGAGCCATTTCTTTAGCTCTCAATTGTTCTTTAGGAGTCTGGACCGGGAGAGAGCTATGGCTAGCTCGTCAGTTAAGAGTACTTCCTGTTCTTGCAGAGAATTCTGGTCCAGTTCCCAGCACCCACATGGTGGCTCACAACTGTCCGCAGTTCTAATTCCAAGGGGCCCAGGGTTCTCCTTTCTCTGGCCTCCTTGGGTAGTGTATGCACACTGTACATTCATCCACTGTGGTGGTTTGAAAGGAAATGGCCCCCAAGGGGAGTGACGCTGATGGGAGGTGTGGCCTTGTTAGAGTAGGTGTGGTTTTGTTGGAGGAAGTGTGACACTGTGTGTGTGTGTGGGGGGGGCTTTGAGGTTTCCTTTGTTCAAGCTTCACTCTGGGTGATGCTCAGACCCCTTCCTGTCGCCTGTGAGTCAAGATGTAGGACACTCGGCTACTTCTCCAGCACCACGTCTGATGTCACCATGTCTCACCATACTGATAATAAACTGAACCTCTGAAAATGTAAACCACCCCAATTAAATGTTTTTCCTTTATAAGAGTTGCCGTGGTCATGGTGTCTCTTCACAGCAATAGAAACCCTGACTAAGACATACACATAAAATAAAAATAAATACAATCTTTAAAACAACAACAACAACAAAAATAATTTGTTGTTGCACGCCTTTAATCCCAGCACCAAGAAGGCAAAGAGGCAGGTGAATCTCTGTGAGTTCGAGGCCAGCTTGGTCTACAAAGGGAGTTCCTGGCCAGCCAGGGCTACACAGTTACAGCCGTCTCAGAAAAACAGAAGGAAGGAATCTGTGTTCTAGCTATCTGAGAATAAACCACCACTCTCACCTCTTCACTCTCCCTTTTAGAAAGGATACCTGTGAGTGCAGAGCCTACAGAGGTCAGAGGCCATGCATCTCCTGGAGCTGGAGTTACAGGCAGATGTGAGCCACCCAATGTGGGTGCTGGGAACCAAGCTGGGTCTGTGTAACTGCAGTGCACTCTGAACTGCTGAGCTAGCCCTCCAGCAGCCTGCTTTGCTCCGATAGCACGCCAGACTCACAAATTGCTTACAACCTGGCCCGATGTCCTTGTACCTCAGACAGCTCTCAACACATAGCCTGGAATTGTATCATTCCAGAACCACCCATGACGGCATTGGTTTTCTATTGATCCTAGTAAGTGCCATAGCGCCGAGAACATCATTTCCAGCTCCCATCCCCAGCAGTATCGAGTCAGAGTTCTGGATTCCCTTAGTAGTCTTGGAGAGGCCTGGTTTAGCTAGGCTGAGATTGTCTTCAAGCACTGAAGCAAAACGGGAAGGGTGTAGCTCATGGGTTTGTCCCTGTTGCTGGTTCCTGGAACCTGAACTCCACTCCAACCCCCTACACTTGCTCGCCTTCCAGGACTGACTTTCACCCTAACAGCTCTCTGAGACTAGGTCTCTTCTCTCTGTGTCTCCTGTGATTGGCCCATCCCCGAGGACGCCCTCTTAAGCGCCCAGGTCCTAGTCCTTCATTTCCGGACTTTCAGCTCCACTCTCTTTTCTGGCCATGCCAGTCTTTGCAACCAGAGCATGAGCAGTTATTGCCAACCTTATGCTTGTGGCTTTGGAAAGAATGGAGTTCAGAGCCCCCACTGCCATGCTGCAGTCTGGGGGTCCTGTCTGCTACTTCCCCTTGAATTCATGGCTCTTTTTATTACATAAGCCAGTTTATCTTCAGTAAGGCTTGCTCTTCTAGCATAGCTGCCTTCTTTCCAGGACTTCTTATTTTGGGTTGCTTATTTTTTTAAAAAAAAATGTGTGTGTGTGTGTGTGAATGTGTGTGTTTGTGTGCATGTGCATATGTGTGCACATCAACCTGCCAGAGGCTGATGTCAAGTATCTTCCTCAATAGCTCTCCACTTTATTTACCCAGGCAGGGTCTCTCACTTGAACCCACACGCTACCTGGACTAAACTAGCCAGGTTGTTCCAGGGAGCTTGTCTTTGCCTCCTGAATGTTGGGATTATAGATGGGCCGTCATGCCCTGCATTTATGTGGGTGTTAGAAATCCAAACACCGGCCTTCACATTGATGTGGTAAGCATTTTGCCCACTGAGCCATCTCCCCGGCCCTGTCCACTTACTGAGAGCCTTCCATGTGCTAGCTGCAGGGCTGGGCAGTGAGAATACGGCACTAAACAAGATAAACAGGGTCCTGCACTCAGAGGGCTCCCAGACTGGGGTGGGAGTCAGATACTAAGCAAATGTAATTACCCAATCTGTTGCTTGGCTATAGTCAGGATTAAATGATTCAAGGATAAATACAAGATGCCAGGCAGCTGCACACTGAGCCCCGACAACCTCTGCTGTGTGAAATCATGAAGGGTGGCCTAGTATAGTAGTTCTTTCTTTCCTCCTCCTCTGAGGCCTGTTCTACTTTCTAAAGAGAAACTTCCAGAGCTAGCCCATGCCTCAATTTGAGGAGGGAGGAAAGACAGCACTGGCAATACAGGGAGAGATACAAATACACCAGGGAAGATGGATGTAAGTGTGTGTGTACACACACTCATGTACCAACTCATGCACAGGCATGCCTGCATCTGTACATGTGTACATCTGTACATACACACATACATACAAAGAGAGAGAGAGAGGGCGCGCACAGAGTGTGACCCATGAAACATGCCCTAGGGGGAAGAAGAGGAAGAAAAAAAATGAAATCCAAACAGTCTTTTTCACCCCGAAAACATATAATTTTGTGTAAATTTTTACTTTAAACATCTCTCTTTTCCTGAGCTGTGATATGGGTCCTGTCAAAGCCAGGGCCAATTACTGCCATTAGGTTCCCATCATGTCACCGCGTCCCCCCTCTGCAAGGCCCTCCGTGCACAGGCCTATAATCTGCACTTGCTTTCACTCCATCACTCGCAGAAGGAACAAAATTGTTTTGTGTGTTTTTTTAAAAGGGCCTTTATTTGGCCCCTGTCAACTCTGAAAAGAAGAGAGAGAAAGAGAGGGGGAGAGAGAAAAGAGGAGAAAGAAAGATTGTTTAAGTGTTTAACCATGAGACTGCCAACAGTAAGGATGAGGCCGGCAGCCCAGCTCACCCACAGGCCCCAAGCTTAGGGACTCTTGGGACGCTAAATCGTTGGCCTTGCCACTTGGCTCCCCTTTGTGGGGGATGCTCTGTTTGCCCTTAGAGGATGTCTCCTCACAGATCCAAAGACTCGGTCTGGAGATACCATCAAAGATCAGCCTGGCTATGAACTGCCATGCTAGCTACTCAGAATGGCATACACCCCAAAGTGGTCCCCATAAGGCACGAGCTGTGATGGGGCAGTGGACCAGAGAGGGCCTTCAGGAGCACAGAAGAGTCCATCAGTAGAGGCCAAATGACAGTGGCCTAATGAGACAGTGCTGGTTGGTTTACTTGGCCTGGTTCCTCTCTTGGCAAGGCTGGCCTTCTGCCCCTTCAGGTCACCTGTCTGCCCAGGAGAGGCTGAGCTCCTTGCTGGGAGACCCTTCCATCCTTTCTTCCCTATGCTGAAAGCTGAGAGTGCTTGCCCCAGTTGAGAGGGAAGTTCTCTCTGGGCTGCTGTCACACCTTCCTGAAGTCTGCAGACACTTATCACACCCCAGCTCTGCCAGGCAGGCGCAGCATGCCTCTCCACTCCCGCCGCCTCAGTCGACACTTAGCCAAGCTAAACAGATTTAGCCTCTTTAATCTTTCCTCATTAGCTGGCAATCTGGAAAGGAAACAAATGCTCACCCCATACAGGTTCAAGCTGTTGCTTTAACCTTGTAAAAGCGTGTAGGGTGCTGGAGCTGTGCAGCCCCCGTCAGCATCATTACCAGGCAGGGCCACCCTGCTCAGCCCGCCTGCCCCTTCAGGGCCTTCCCCACACTTTTTGAAACTACCCCATTGTGCTATGTCTCTTCCGAGTCCCAAGAGTTCTGCATCCAAATTTTGTGCGTGTATCCCTCCCCAGCAAGGCAGCTTCCAAAACGTTAAATGGTTCTCTTCAATGAGCAGGGGGATCTCCCCCGACCCCAAATGCGTTGTTTGTTCCAACCCACCTCTCCCTCCATGATTAGAAGCTCAGCCTGCGACTTCTTTGAGATCCTGTATTATTTCTCCAGCACACCTATCCTATCCACCAGCTGCTTCGGCTGCACGTCGTTCTCTCGTCCAAAAGAAGGCATGGCTAATTGTCCATCGGGAGGGTACTCCCCTCCCCTCACTGAATGGATTCTCTGCTATTGACTTCCTTCCTATGCAGCTTTCATTTACACACCTACACCACGGGCAAATCCTGAACCTGTTTTAACAACAGCCACTTGTGGCACGCCGTTATGACACATCTGTTTCTCTGTTTTCCATTTGATCACTCAGTGTTATTCTGTTTGGTGTGGTTTGGCCCTTAGGCATGCCTACACGCACACACACACACAGTTTAAAATTTTATTTTTCCCCTCGACAAGATGGACTTTCCCTCCTTCATTGTATGTAGCTTCTGAACTGACAGCTTCTTAGGCCTCCGATGCCATCTTTTAGAAGACAGGAATCATATCCACTCCCAGCTCCAGCCTCTTCACGGTCCCTTGTACATCCTATGATATTCCCGACACAGTCATAAGTGGCTCAGTCAGCACCCCGCTTAGCATGTTCCCAGAACACAGCCCTAATACCTCATGATGGATGTCATCCCGGCGTGCTGATTGGTGAAACCTTTACATTTTCTGAGCATTCTCCTACCTGCCTTCTATCAGGAACGATTTTTTGCACAGTCTGCATTTACTTCCTAATTATCCAAATTCCTTTTTCTCATTTTTCTTCTTAAAGACTGATCTAAAAAATGAGCTGCGGATCTCTGCCCTATAGGAGGTAAGACGAATCTTTCATAGCTCTTCATTTATTAGTGGTCGCTGTGCCTACTGATCTTCCCTGCCTCGCCCTCAATCTCTCTCTCTCTCTCTCTCCCTCTCTTTAACCCTTTACCAGTTCAGCCTCCCTCCAGCTCACAGCCCCAAAGATCCAGTGTCTTCCCAAGACTATTCCTTTTCTCGTGTAGAACACTACAGGGTCCTCTCCCAAACCTGTGCCAGCAGGCCAGCATTTTCCTCTGTTCTCCATCCGAACTGTCCAGAGCCCGTGCGCAACCCCCGCCCCCAGCCCTCTCTTCTCTAGCCCTGAGGCAGACTGGCGTCTTTGGAACAGAAGAAAGCTGAGGTTAGCTGCCCGCTGCCCTGACCTTAGCCATCACACTGTCTCAGGTCGTGAACCCCAAAAATGTTTTCTGTGCTGTTCAGGCCTACTGGCCTCCATATTGGGGTGTTAAAGAAATGTCCTCTAGCTCAGTGTCTCAACGCTATAGCCAGCTCTCGCCTTTATCTCTAGAAATGCTTCATTTCCCTCACTTTCTCCGAGTCTCTTTCTTATTTTGTTCATTCATTTAGCATTGCATTAAGGCCCCAAGTGGCGCTCACAACACTGGGGACAAATAGCAAGACGCCCCCTCTCAGAGTACTCGCTCCTAGTAGAGGAGAGACCTTAATTGTACCAAGTCTCTCGACTCCGTTTAACAGCAAACCTCAGCATTCCATCAAGGAAGTGCAAGGGGCGTAGAATGCTCATAGGGAAGACAGAGAGGGTTCTTGGAGCTGTAAGTCAAGGAGATGGAAGTGGGCGAGGGTCATGTGAGGCATGTGTTAAGACCCCGAAAAGGAAAGCTGGGTCATCTACTGACCCGAAGGAGCAGCATTAGGCTGATCACAGCCCAGGAAGGGGAGAGAGGCCCCAGCTGGGGCTAGAGCAGCGTCCTTATTTGAGCATGGAACCAGGAGTCAGGTAGGATTGAGAGGAAAAGATAATGCTCCAGAGTGCCCTGGAGTGGCCAAGGGAGCAATTTCCTTATTTCCATGTCTTTGTTCTTGGCACACATACACACATGTGTGCCCACGGTAAGCCAGAGCTGGTGAAAACCCAAACGCTACTACTGGATTTATTTCCTCTTTTGTCTTAGTTAACCGGAGTGACCTTCTGATACTGTCATCCATGAATGGGACTCACTGTCTTAACTAAAGAAGATGCAGCTTCACCAAAGAGCGCTGCTCTGGGGAACAGGTGGGTGTGGGAGGGATGAGAGCTGGACAGTTTGGAAAAGGCCCTTAGGTTATCCTGTGCGCCATCCAGGGAAGGTTCCATTTGGCACCAATTCCTTGAGTCTGTTCCCTCCACCACAAATGAGAGTAATGCTTGCCATTTTTCCTCCCACAGTCAAAGAATGATGAACAGGTCTGCCAAAACCACAGTGTTCTTCAGCCTCTTCTACCACTGGGGACCCAGGAAGAGGCGAAGGCTCTGTGGTTGCCACATGAAGTAGGAAGAGACCAGGGAACATGAGGAAGGCCTGCTCTAAGACTCAGGGAAGATGAGAAGGCCACAAGATGTAGCCTTAGGACATGAGAAAGAGACCACTTTGGCCTTTGATTCTGATTTCCAGCTGTGCTATATTCAATTTTATTCCATGTTGTTGATGGAACTCTTGGGAAGGGCCTGTAGGGCCCATCCAGGTCAAGTTTCACCATGAGCAGAGCCTCTTCTCTAGACCAGACAGTGTTTGGATGCACCTAGTCCAAGAGTGGAGTCTTTGAGGAGATGAGAGAAGGGTGGTTAGCTATTAACGGGAGGGTAAAAGGCTCTCACCTCTCTGGGCTGAAGCCTTGACTATCTGCGGACCCCATCAGCTGGCCCATCTCTCCTGTGGTGAGCACCCCGGGTGTGTATGTGCAGACTCAATGACTCCCCAGATGGGACCTGAGCCAAGAACACCAAGGGTTCCTTGGACTGTCTACCAGGAGAGGGTCCCTGGCCCAGCCCAAGGAACAATTCCAGCCCCCCAAGCCCCGCCTAAGGAAAGAAAGTTCATTCCCTCCCCCTCCTCTGCATAGCAGCTTTTCAAAGGTTAAATTCAACCAGCCCACCCCAACCCCCTCACGCCCACCCCCAACAAGAGAGGAAAAGTTAATTGAAAATGCTGTTTAATTTTTCAGCTCCAGTGGATCCTACCCCAGCACAGATGGCTCCCCCAGGACTGTCTGTCCCTAGTCCATCTCTACCACTCCACCCCCAACCAAGCATGGGGGCTGAGGCGCAGTCAGCACTGGCTCAAAGGGAGAAAAAAAAAGGGAGAATAGGTGGTGGTGGGGGAGTACCTCCACACAAAAGAGCATTCTGAGCCCTTGGTTCCCTGGCCCAGAGAACAATGCTCCGACTTGATCCTTTCATAAAGAGAGTTTCTGGTGTCAGGAGACAGCCGCCCAGCGCCCAAGCCGCCCACCCTGGCCACTTCACTGCCCACCACCAACTGCTGCGCTGGCTGGGCTTCATTCCGTACCCCCCTCTGCGTCCAGCTGGAAGTGAGTCCAGTACCAGCCCCCACCCTACTCCAAGCCTGCTTGCTACTTGTTGCCCCCTAAAGGCTCTGACAGGGCCCCAGAGAGGCCAGCCAGCTGAGATGAAAGGCTAGGACTCTAACTGGATTACCCTGACCAGCCCCAAGACTAAAGAGGCCAAGAAACCCTAATTAAAGCCATCCCCTTTCCCCACTGCACCCCACCCCAAACATGGCAGCATTTCCCCTTTCATCCGAGGTTCTCCACTTTGTTCAAATTTCCGCTATTGATGAGTTACTGGGCTCTGGAGAGGTGGGCTAAGTGGAGACACAAACAAATCTCCTGTAGCTCAGAGCCCCTGGCTGTCAACTTGCCTGGACTTTGTGGTCCTCTCTGTTGTAGCCAAGAGGGTGAGATGCTCAGAAAGATGACAAGGAGGCAAGAGGGGACGCTATGATGGGGACGTGGCTGGAGCATTAGAAGACAACGCTGTTGGGTGAGCAGTGTCCCCTAATGCAGCCGAAGTCCCCCTGTCAGTCCCCATGCCCACGTCCACGGAGAAGAGCGGCATGACTGTCCCCAGGACAGCTGTGGTAGCTTGGACACCTCTGACCTCCCTGCCTGCCTTCTAGTCTTCTCTTTGTGTCACCTCATCTCCCCCCACTCCCATCACCTCCTCTTTATCCAGAAATAGCTACTTGTGTCTGGCTATAGAGTGTGGTAGAAAGTCTAACTCCACCATGCATGGGCTGTGTCTGGGTCTGGATCTGTAGCTGTTATTTCCATTGGGCAGGTATGTTTTGCCTCGATTTTACAGATGAAACTGAAATGGGAGGTTTCCGAAGAACTCTGCATTCTACAAGTTTCTACACTGAACAAGTCAAGAGGAAATGGTGGAAGAGCCCAGGCGTGCTCAGTGTCTGTGTGTTGGCCACACTCACATAAGTCAAGCAAGCCCCATCCCATCGGTGTCAGGTACCCTTGCTGGGTCACCCTAGGCTTGCTTTGCATGAAGAAGGAGACAGTTCACTTTCCTGGGGTCATCCAGCCTGGGGTTACACTGGGGCAGGAGAGTGACCCTCTAGAGTAAACATAGGGGCCAGCAAGACCTTCTGAGACAGTAAAGGCTGACCCACAGGAAGGGCCACACCCTGCCCTCTGTCCCCACTTTCACAACATCCCCCACAGACAGGGGAGACTGGGGTTTAGTACATAGCAGGTAGGGTCAGTAAGGGCACAGAGGTCAGGAGAGACCCGTGCCCTCTGGAGACCGATGCTCTTTCCCCGTGTTAGGAAGGGACCACAGTCCCCATTTTATTGTACACCCAGCCCTCTCAGACCACAGCAAAACTGGAAAGAACTGTAAGGCTGGGTCCTAGCTGATGCCAGCACACCCCAACCCTGGGCTGCGAGCCTGGGTCCCTGAACAGGAAGACTCTTTTTACAGTTACCCGTGTAATATCTTGTCTGCCGCCTGCAGAAGGAGAGTTATTGGCTTGGTTTTCAAAAGATAGGGGCGAGATGGGATATTTTGGTGAGGTGTCAAGAATGGGGGGAAGGATTCTAGCCTGGGGCAGGGACTAGGGCAGGGCATGGGGGGAGGGGCGCAGAGAGGATTGGAGGGAGGTCAAGGGAGAAACGAAGAAAGAGGAAGAAAGAAAAACGCAGCAGTGCGCCGTGTCGCATTGTTCATGCTCAGCCCTTCAGTTTACTCTCTGCATTCTCCAGCCGTGGGGAGAATGTTACGCTGGCTTAAGGGACAAATCACACACAAAATAAAGACCAACACTCAGCAGTAAAGCAATTATCGCAACATTTTATGCCAGGACTGTTCCTTTTGAAGGCAGCCTGGTGCTACCCGCATGTACCTTAACCCGTTCCTAATAACCATAAAGTTACCATTATTTACGGTACAAGACATTAAATAAATAATGCAAACTCAGGCAAGCGAGCCGTCTGTGCAGAGTCAGGCAAGAAGGCTTCCCTGCTGTGGGCCAGCCACAGGGGTTAACACTAGATGGAAGGGACTCACAAGCAACCTGCCTAGGACCTAGTGGCCTCACTTTGTCCCTTTTCAGGGGAGCCTATATGGAGCTAGAAAAATGGACAGGTAGGCTGGCATGGACAGGGTGAGTCAGGTAAGGGCTGACCAGCCTCGTGAAGAAGAATCCAATATTGGAGTTGCCTGGGAGGGAGTCAGGGCCTAGAGAAACTCTCCCTAGAGCTGTGGTTAAATGACAAACGTGAGCTCTAAGCCAGTCAGATCCAGGTTCAAATCCCAGTGGCTACTTGAAGGCCACAGAGGCTGCACAAATGGCAGATGCCCTCATGAGGTTCAGTGGGGCAGAAGGAGGGAGAGGGTTAAGTCAAGTGAGTAGGGCCTTTGCCACTGAGTTTCTGCTCAATGGTAGTTTTTCTTTCCCTCCGAGAGGAAGTCTTCTGCCTGCATTTTATAGTATATAAGTAACAATTTGGTTATATCAATCTGGAATGATCTGGAGGATGACTCAAGGCAAAACAGGAAGCCGGGGAAGAGAAGAAAGGCCAGAGGGACAAATCTACAGAATGGACAGAAGCCAACTTCTTGAGACAGAAAAGGTCACATGGCTTTGGCAAAGGTGTTTTCCTAAGAAGAAACTCTCAGCCTGTGCCAAGAAGACACAGGTGCCACGGGACTCTTGGACCATGGCCGTCAAGGATCAGATATCATCCAAAGAATCAACTATGGAAAAGGGAGCTTTCTTCCCTCTAAGTGTGGGGTAGTTACCAAGGGACCAGCCATAGTAAATGGTCATCTAGAACTTCTGCCAGCCCAGAGGGATCAGAAGGTCTGGGCCTCAAGTATTCTCGATAAGTTTCTCTGTCTCAGTCATTCGTGTCTATCTTCTTGGGTGAGTGAACCCAAGAACCAACCAAAGGCTGGGGTGCTCACACTGCCTCAGCACTAGCCTGCCTCGTACCCAGAGCAGATCATTTCTAGGGAGCTTCAGAAACATCTCAGGGGGAGCAATGATGTGCATCTTTCCTAGAGAACCCTAAGGAGGAGCAGAATCACCTGGAAGGTTGTTTAAAACACAGAGTCCCGAGTCTCTGAGCTTGGCTAGGTGAGGGTCTTCAAGTGATGTGGATGCTCTTGGTTAAGGTTTTGAGAACACTAGATGAGGATTTTCTTCATGCCTTCTCTCCACCTCTGATCTGGCCTTTAACGATGAACAGAAAGGTTGGGCAAAGCTTTCTCTCTCTCTTATTGGTGGTGGGGTCAAGAATTAACCTACCTTCCTTCCTTCCTTCCTTCCTTCATTCCTTCGTTCCTTCCTTCCTTTCTTTTCTTTTCTTCTCTTTTTGGCTTTCTCTGTGTAGCCCTGGTTGTCCTGGAACTCACTCTGTAGATCAGGCTGGCTTCAAACTCAAAGAGATCCTCCTGCCTCTGCCTCCTGAGTGCTGGGATTAAAAGTGTGCGCCACCACTGCCCGGCTGATTATTATTTCTTTTCGGTCACAAACCAGATGGAGAGGAAAACCACCAGCATATTTCCAGCGTGGCACTTGATGGAGGCAGCACAGTCTTGAAGAGCTTCTATTAGAGTAATCTGTGAATATGCAAACATGGAAGCTGAGGAGATGGTTCAGGGGGCAAAGCATTTGCCGTGCATGCCTGAGGTTGGGAGTTCAGATCCCCAGCACCCATATAACTGCCGGCCTTATAATACTAGCACTGGGAAGTGAAGAAAGGGGAATTCCTTGGCAATCTGAATCTGCCTAACTACACTAGCCAAATCTGTGAGCTCTGAACTCAAGTGGGAGACCGTGCCTCGGTGTATAAGGTGGAGCATGATGAAGACACTTTTATTTATTTACTCGCCCATCCATCCATCCATCCATCCATCCATTCATCCATCCATCTCTCCATCATCCATCCTTCCATCTATCTATTGTGAGTGTGTGTGCGGGGGGGATGTTAAGACAGGGTTTCTCTGTATCATAGCCCTGGTTGTCCTGGAATTCGCTCTGTAGACCAGGCTAACCTCGAACTCTGCCTCCTGAGTGCTGGGATTAAAGGCGTGCACCACCACACCCAGCTGAGGAAGACACCTTATGCCAACTTCTGGTCTACACACACACACACACACACACACACACACACACACACACACA
>LOJH01013091.1:0-25085 GCA_001685095.1 Ellobius talpinus | reverse complement strand
ATCAAAGATCAGGTGTTCGAAGATGTGTGGATTGATATCCAGGTCTTCTATTTGATTCCAGGTTATTTTGTATACTGTATTATCTATATCTATATCTATATTCTTGTTTAAGGTATTAAACCTATGTAGCTCCTTTTAAAAGGTTATGCACTGTTTTATAGGCACTGAAACATATTTAGGATAATAAATACAGGTTAGTAGTTAGTGATCTAAAACTATCAAACTTGTAGTCATGTTAGGTATGTTTTCAAGGTTATACAGAGATATAGATAGGTGATCTTCAAACACTTCAAAGGCCTATAGAATATGGCACTTAAAATGTTTTAATAACAGGCTTTTCTTGACAATGAGACATGTATGCTCCTGGAGGCACCAATCTAAGTCGTAAAAGAATGATGGGTATCAAGTAACCTCCATATGGAGTTTGCTTTCATTATGGCAAAAATCCATCCTTTTGGGCAAAAAACTGCCCTTGCTTCGGAAGGCTGACAGTATGCTTTCCAAACTAGACAAGCAGAACACGAAAGAGACTGCCAAACTTTGCTTAAGACAGAGTAGGACAGTCCTTCAAAAATTCCTGCTTCACAGAAAAGTATGTCAGATATCATAAGCCTGTAGACTAAAGATATATGCCCCAACATTATTGAGAAGCCTTGGGTGACTGTTCCGTCAGCCAAATATCTATGTGGTTTTGAAAGTGGCTCGCACTGCACTTTCTGTTCACACAGGTAATAGTATATCCTTCTGAGATCTTTGATGGAATTGAAGACTAGATAGCTGTACTTATAGTTTTCTTTAGTAATGATAGTAATAGAAGGTAAATTACGTACAAAACTTTGGACTCATCAAAACAGGATAAATAGTGGAATATTTTCTTCAAAACTGCCAAATAAAAATGGACTGGACATCATAAATATAATTCTGACCTGATAATTGTTATAACTGTTTATAGTTTTATTATGCAAAGAGTTAAAACATTTCCTCTTTAATTAGATAAAATGGGGAAATGTGGAATATCCCTTTATGTGAAGATATTTTACTGTGATTGGTTTAATAAAAAGCTAAATGGCAAATAGCTAGGCAAGATTTTCAGGGCAGAGAGAACACTGGGAAGAAGGGCAGAGGCCAGACAGAGGAAGCAGGAAAGCAACATGGAAAGAATAAAGGAACCAACCCATGAAGCAGAGAGTAAATGGACAGAAATGGGTTAAATTATAGGGTTAAATTATAAGAGCTAGTTAGAAAGAAGTCTAAGTTTTTGGGCCAAGGTTTCATAATTAATCTCTGTGTGGTTATTTGGGAGCTAGCAGGCAGGACAGGTAAAGTCTGCCTACATGTATCAGGCAAATGCATTTAAATTCAAGCTCCAAGGGTACTGGCATGTACATGTACCTACCTGTACCCACACAGGCATGCAAAAGTAGGGTTTCTGACATGATAAAAGGTAGGAGACTTACACATTATACTTTAAAAGATTGCTGAGACAGTGACTTACATAAGTGAAAAACCACTATACTGAAGATGAGACACCCCCAAATTACCAGATGCCAGTTAAGCTTCAAGTGAATGAAAATCAACTAGGTCTTATCTTAATTTTTTTTAACCAGGCAGGTTCCTGCTATGTAGCTTAAAAAGCAAGGTATTTGTTTATATACAAATACACACACAGTAAAAAAAAAAAAAAAAACCCAAAACTAAACTAAGGACTTAGAAAAGACAAAACAAACTAAACCAACAAACCAACCAAACAAGCAGAATGGAATGAGGAACTTAACAGTATCTGACAGGAAGACTCAGCACATGCCCTTACTAATCATGCCCGTGCAGGGCTAATGTGAGTAAAGTACCTACAGTCAGGCATGGAAGCACATGCATGGAAGCACTGCTGTCTCAGAACTCGGGAGGCTGAGAAGGGAATTCTAGTGAGTCCCACAGAGACTGGGTTATAGTGCTAGGGCAATGGGAAGAAATTAGAAAATCCTGAAACATGTAGTAAATTATGTGGTAAATGGACTTAGGGACTTGATTACTAACATACCTAACATCATAGATAACTTTCAGAATTAAAAATATCAATAAAGCTGAAACTGCAGGGATTTATGAAATGTAAAGAAGCAGCATCCTTCCCACCCCAAAGACAGGGTTTCTCTGTGTGGCCCTGGCCATGTTCTTGATGTCAGACCTCTTATATAACAAGAGTAAATGGTTGTGAAAATTAAATATGTAAAGTAATTTTATGTAAACCATCATATCACAACTATATTTCAACTGACAGTGTTCAGGAGTCTGAGTGGTTCATAAAACATTGCATATATGCAACCTAACATCATGCTCACAGACAGTGGATTTCCCTTTATGAAAAGAAAGAGTCTGTGCATCAAATAGTAGGTACCCAGACACCTTGGTCCAATTTCTTCTGATTTCTGTTGCTTTAAAATTTGGGTTGTAATGGCTGGTAAGATGGCTGAGCAATTACTGGCTGTTCTTCCAGAGGTCCTGAATTTAATTCCCAGCAATGACAACCACATGGTAGCTCACAACCATCTATGATATCTGGTGCCCTCTTCTGGTTTGCAGACAGAAAAAATCTTTATTAAATGACAAAAATGTCATCTAGAACAAATAACCATAACAGTAATGCCTATCTCAACTGACTAACCCTCCTGCCATGGTGAACTTTGTCTACAGTATAGAAGTCTTGGGTATAATTATCTTCCTGCCCATAGACTCCTCCACATAATCAAAACAGACAAATACATTTACACACTGCAATAGTGACTGTGCAAGCTTCCTTTTCACTTAAGAAAATGCCCCCTCGGGCTGGAGACAACTTGGTGGTTAAGAACACTTGCCTGTACAAACCTGCACAGTGGAGTTTAGATCCCAGAATCTACATATTAGGTCAGGCACAGCACAAACTTCTGCAACCCCACCTCTGAGGTATCTGACACCCTCTTCTGTATACACTTTTTTTTGAGACAACGCTTCTCTGTAGCTTTGGTGCCTGTCCTGAACTAGTTCTTGTAGATCAGGCTGGCCTCAAACTCACAGAGATCTGCCTGCTTCTGCCTCCCAAATGCTGGAATTAAAGGCATCGCCACCACTGCCCAACCTGTATACACCATTCTTTCTTCAAGACTTTTTGGTTTGATGTTTTTCTTGCTACAAAGCCAAGCACAAACTACATGCACATGCACAGATGCACACAAATACTCCTCCAATGATACTGTTACTCCTGAGAATGTAGCAACAAAATTAAACATAGCTTTCCCCTTATATATTTAATATATTGCCACATATTTTCACCAAAATTTAAATTTATATTCTAGCTCACATATGATGCTTCCTTTTCTCCTATTCTCTCTCACAGGTATTCCATAAATAAGTTATTAAATAAAAAATTAGAAAATGAGGGCACCTGGCATGGTTAATAGCAGCACACTGGAGGCAAATGCAGGCAGATCTGTAAGTTAAGGCTAGCAGAACAGTTCTGGACAGCCAGAGACAGAGATATTGTATGGGGGGATGATAATCTTTCCTATTTTTATAACTGCATCCTTTTTCTGTAAATTTACTAGTTATGTCACATATTGAATATGCAATTCATTTATTTCCTTTAAGGAGTAAGACAATTTACTATTTATATCTCCTATGAAATCTTAGTTTGCTTTTCTTTTCACTGGCAACTGTTCTGTATAGGTAATTTTTATTTCTTGTCTACTGATACCCTTTTGGCAGGACAAAATACTCAATTCTACTAGCTATAACTTTATACAGAGGTTTCTCCAGTGAGTATGTGCTGCCTTTGAAAACTATGCCATCAGGGAAACTGACAAAGACAAGTGCTTCTGTCCTACACATGGCAGAGACAATTGGGGGTAAGACATAGCCCCTGAAAGCCAGGGGTGGCCATGTCATATTTAACTAACTGCAACACTTAGAAGGCTGAGGAGAGCAAGCCCAAAGCCAACTCAGGCTACACAGAGATCCTGCATCTAAGCAAGGAAGCACACCTCCCAGAAGAACTGCTAGGTGGGGGAGCTACTATTCTGTTCTAGTTACAGATTCTGAGATCACAAAGAAAGGATATTAACAAACCTTCCTTGGGGAAGGTCAATAGTAGGTTTGTTTCTGTTGTTGACAGGGCTACCCTGATGGACAGCAGAATGGACATGATATAGTGTACTATAACGGGTGTCAGCTAGCCTTCTGGAGACAACTGTCATGACACAAAATTGAAAAAGGGGGCATCTGATTGGCACAATTTTGACCAATTGTTTAACATTTTAATAAAGTACTAAAATACTTGAAAACTCCCAATAAAACTCAGGTAGACACTATTTGATAGCTGATGGTGCACGTTGTTAATTCCAGCATTCAGTGGGGTATAGAGAAGGAACTTGTCAGTCTACCAACTAAATAAAAACTAGCCTTCACTTACACAGTGAGTTCATGTGAGAACCTGGTTCAACAAAGAAAAAAATTTTTTCACCTAATTTTTGTTAGTAGATGATAAGACAGCTTACTCCTTATTTTGGGAGGAGGGATTTAGGTACATGGAAAACAAAAAGAAACCAACTTTATCAAGATGTGGGAAGTGGGTGTGTCCCACAGAATGGCAACAAAAATGTGTGGAACAGACAGAAACATGATTCCTATTTCCAAAAACAGAAAGTTAGTAACTTTAAAATTATTTACTTATTTGTCTGTGTGATTCTCTCTTAGCCTATCTGTGTGAGTTCTGCGGCTCTAACTCAGATCTCCAGGCTTACACTGAGGCATTTCACTCACCCTTGCACAATTATGCTTGAATTCAGCTATTTTGTATTGAGAAGTAAATTAGAATTCTAAGCGCAATGAGCCTTTGACAGTATACACGGTTCAGCTCTTACAGCAGAAATCATCAGATTCTCATTTTTCTCTATTTTATCTGTTCTGACCAAACCCAAGCAGTCTCAGGTTTGCCTTTGCTTCCATTTATCCTCAAAGTCCCAACCTGCACTTAAAGACTTGATGATAAACCAGGTGAGTTTTGTACCAGCGCCCTTGCTCGTACTCTGGGGGTGCCGCTTTGGAATCCATCAATCTATGTCACAGAGAGCTCATGTCCCTGAATTGCCACACCTGCTGCATTGCATTAAGATCCATTTGAAACAGTCTGCCTTCCTGCTGCTCCTGGAAACAGGCCGTGTGGTTCATCCAAATGTGTGTGGTTGTTTTAGGTAACTGATGTAGTGATGAAAATGTGTACAATTTGTATTTAGGCAATTTAAAATTACTCCATATGAAATTGCAAATGTACTTATTTATAAAGAAAAATCAAGCGCATAAACAATCTCATTTTTCCTCTGATCCAAAATTTGTTTTGTGTAGGGCAATTTATTTATAAAGCAAATATAAAGGCCAAAAAGGTTAATGTAATTTTGACACAGATAAGCAGCTAGAGGGCTCACATCATGTGACTGAACAGAATAAAGAGACTGAAGAAAGGAGGCCGGAGGCCACTGGTACATGCTCAGAGAAGAGTGTAATGGAACTGTCCCTGAGAGCAGAAATGCTGCACCAGCTCAGCATAGACTTTCTAGAAGCTTACCTCAGTCCCTGAGTGTGCCCAAAGCACAGTTGCTGGGCTCCAGGCCATGATGGGGCCATAGGACTGCCATTGTAGCAGTTAGTCACCCATCATCAAACTGGACTCCAGCATGAGCAGCTGGTTCTGGAGTCGTGTATTTAGCTGGTCACTGCTGCATCTGAGTGTGCCTCTATGGTCTGCAGCCTAGGACAGCAGCAGCATGAGGAACTCACACAGGCTTCTGAGCCTCTCTCTTGCTTCATTCAGCCCATTCGGTCTTTCTGTCTGGCAACTGTGGCTGTTTCCCCAGACCCTTTCGGCTACATGGCTGAGACTGGCATTAACTTCTCATTTTGCAGCCTGTCCTCTCAATCCATGGTGCCTGCATCTGTTTGGTGTCAGAACTGACTGAATTCAATGTCCTTATTCATCTCTAGCCTCAGAATTAGCTGTGACATTCTCCAAGTTTAATCACAAAGTCCTTCAGCCTACATTCTTACCAGGCACCATGTTCTGCTCTCCATCTTCGGACTCTTTCAAGTAACAATTTCAGATGACTGGCCTCTTGTAGTTTTTACAGTATTAAAGAAATGAATTCTGAAATGAATTCACTTACACAAAGTGAAACCACCAAGGTACTTGACTTAGGACCCCTCTTCAAGACCCTTCACATAAGCTCAAAACTTAGCTTCTATTTGGATATCAGATCCATTTTCTGCTCTATTGTGCCAAAATGTTCACCACACTTCATTGTGACCTTGCTATTCTTCATGTAGGTTAAGTGTGTTATATGAGTTTAAGCATTTTAATGGAAAAGGATTTATTTTATTGATCACATCTAATACAGATGCTTACTGAAGATGCAGTAGCAAATAAACCAACAATCAAAAGCACATCTAGGGCAGTGGCTGCTTAAGTCTTTGTGCCACCCAGCTAGAATTTGTTCAGCGCAGTTTTAGAGCAAGGAAACTATATTACACAGAGAACAACCTAGGAAGTAAAAGATGGCATGGGAATGGAACAAAGGTTTTAACTACAAACCCTTGTCCTTCCTATGTATCTCACAACTTTGCTTTGTTCCTGTGAAAGTTCCTTAGAATTCCAGCTGCACTTCATCTCCTCACCTCTGTAACTTGTAGAAGGTGGGACAGGGAATGCAGCGAAGGAGAACAGAGTGAGGAATATGTTCTGTCTGTTGGCTGATGACACGTATGTCATATCATTAAGCAAATGAACAGTTTGTTCCAGCACACTTAGCAATGAGCAGCCCATTGAGCGATTTTATCACCAGTGAGAGAGAACACAGATCACAGCAGCGAGACCTTTGGCAAAGTCTGCATATTATTACAGGACTTCAGATTCTTCGACTAAGTACTTTTGTGCTTCTTTTACCATCATCAAACTGACTGCAGCTTAAGGTAAATCTAGTACAGATGCAGATATATGGAAACTCAGAGAAGAGGCTCCAAGACAAATAAACTAGCTTTCCCTCTACAATGCTCTTCATCTCTGAATGAGAAGGTTCCTGGGAACATGGAAAAATGTCCCATTTGCTCATCTAAGTCCTGGGGCCTACAACGTGCAGGCTGTGAAGACCTTCGGTCAAATGAAGCTTCACAAGCCCGACACACCCCAGTGGAGGCTACCACTCCTGTGGCTCTTCACCTTGTCCTTCCTGGAATTTACACACTTGTCTCTACAGAAAACCACTCAGAGGAAGGTGGTTCCAGAGGAAAAGGAACGCCAGTCTCTTCTGGAGGTCAAAGGTCAGAAGATTAATATGTTACAGGCAAATGAAAATCACCTAAAAAAATAAAATGAGGTTATTACTCAATTTAATCCCAGTTATACTATAAAGTGACATGAGTGAGGATTTAATAATGGTCATAGTTAGGCCACCAGGATTCTTGGCATTTTGTGACAATACAAAATTTGAGTATTTTTCCCCCTGCTCTAAATTGTGGGTAAAAAGACCGTAACACCGGGGCTGGAGGCACTACTCGGGAGGCAAGCACATGACTACATACACAGGACTCCAGCACCTAACAACAAGAATACAGTTGTCAGGAGGCCTGTGCTCCATCACTAGACATGCAGAGAATGTCAGCACCACTTACTGCAATTAGAGCTGCTCAAATGATTCTTAAACCAACAGTATTAAATTATGAATCTAAGTAAGTAAACACTTTCTGCAATCCATTTATATGAAAATTTGACCTGAGGGGCTTGCAGTGAGGCCTGCTGACTTGAGCTTGAGCCCCTGAACCCATAGTGATAGGAGAGAACCAACTCATGGAAAGTTGTCCCCTGACCTTTCTCTCCTATTCACTCTAAATTAAATATATAAATCAAATATGATAAAATTTAAAATAAAAATATAAAAATTATGTATGTACACACACATAACTAAGAATATATACATGTAAAACCAATTATACAAAATAGTTGGGTGGAAGGTAGGCAACTTGGTTACTAACGTCCTTGAGGCTCTGGCATATTTTATATGGAAGATTTTTCTGCAAAAATACATTTCAAGATGTCTGAGAAGAAAAAAGTGGGAAAAGAGAAGTTTGGACACAGGTTCTCAGTCACAGAGGAATACAATATGTTGAATGCATGGATGATGAACAGATGCCTACATGGAAAAGTAATAAAGGCTGAAGAGGGAGCTGGCTCAAGAGAAAATGGCTCAACAAAAGCAAAAATGACACAAGGACCCGTTGCATGCACAGGAAGCTGGGCATTCATTACTTCTCCAAACACTGCCTTTTTGGGTTTGAGCACAAGGCCCACTTGCTGGGCCATGCAGGTTCCTCATTTGTGATGTCACTGAGTGTTGGTGGCTTTAGAATACTCAGTAGCTACCTCACGACAAGGCTCTCAGACTTAGTGAGATGGAACTAGTACCAGTAAGAATTGTTTGGGAACCATAAAATCTGGGGCTGTACTTCAGGTAGTCAATAATGATGTAACTGTAGTAACCTATTTCCCAAATTGCCAAGCCATTGCTCCCCTAAGACATTAGAGTTCCTGTCCAACTGTTCGCTTTCCCAATCCCTGACAAGCATTCCACTTTGTTCTGGATATTTCCTAGAAATGAAACCATGTTTCATGAAAATGAAAACATTTTCAAAGGTCTGGTTTCTTCTGGAGCAGAGCATATGCTTATTAATGTGATTATTGTAATGTTAAAATGACATAATGTGTACAAAAACCTTTAATCAAAGTCACATCTCCATAGGGAATATCCTAGAAGATGTTGCAATGCAAGATTTTTCAGTCCTGGTCCTGGTAGTGCACATAGCTTTGATCAAAGCACTTAGGAAGCAGAGGCAGGCAGATCTCTGTGAGTTCAAAGCCAGTTTGGCCTACATAGTAGTTTCAAGCCAGCCAACGGTACAACAAAGTGTCTCAGTGTCTTGTTTCCAATTTTTTTCCGAAAAAGTATCAATTTCACTTGTTTTGTATGATGTCACTGAGGTACTATCAAATAACTGACAGACTGCTCAGCAGGCATAAACTAAGAAGTAACACACTTTTGCTGTGGGACAATGGTCTTGTACTTAGTAAAGATTTGTCACTTGTATTTTAATAAAACGCTGATTGGCCAGTAGCCAGGCAAGAAGTATAAGCAGGGCGACCAAGAATTAGTTAATAAGAAGCCTGAGCTAATAGGCCAACCAGTTTATAAGTAATGTAGTAGACCTCTGTGTAATTCATTGGGACAAACGGCTACAGGACTGGGTGGGACAGAAACCTCTGTCAACACGCGTTACTGTAACAATTTTCTGAATGAAGAAACACAAACTTAGGGCACAGGAATGAGAAAGGCTATGGCTCTGGTGTTTCTGTAATTCACCTCCACACATTACTGCTGAAGTTTAATCAAAACCAAGAGAAGCTGTATTTAATCATACACTACACACAAAATAACAGTCCAACTTTATGTGCTGGCTAGTTTATATCAACCTGACAAAAGCTGGAGTGTTTTGAGAAGAGGGAGTCAGTCTGTGGGACATTTTCTTGGTTGACGATTGTTGTGGGAGAGCCTAGTAGTGACTCTACTAGTGGACAGGTGGTCCTGGGCTACATAAGAAAACAAACTGAGCAAGCCAGGGGTAGCTTTCCTCCATGAACTCTGCATCAGCTCCTGCCTGCATATTCCTGCCCTGACTTCCCTGGATGATGTACTCCAAACTCTAAGACAAAATAAATCTGCATTGCTTTTGGCTGTAAGGTTTGTCAAGGCAACAGAAACTGTGGCTAGGAAGCTTCACAAATGGTCTTTCATCATGAATGATCTCCAGGTTCCGGAGCCGTGATCCATTTGTGTAGATGATACCTGAGAGGTCTGAGAAGAGTGGTAAGTCAGAGAACCACTGAGTAAAACCCAGGAGTTTATCCGACAAGAAAGAGGCCAGTGATTAATACACATGACTGTAGCATTACAAGACTGTCAGAATTCATGAGACTAATAACAAATGCACATCTTACCACATACAGATTAGACTCAATGATCCTACCTACATAAAGAAAGGAAAAAGCAACAACTGCATTAACAGCAAGCACAACAAAATGATTAGGGATTCAAATGAAATTACTAGATCCTATTAATATGAAAGAGAAGGAGTGACTGCCAGACAACTTGTGACTCCGTTATAGATCATTTGGAGGCTAAATGACAACTGCCACAGCAATGACTGAAAAGATCCATGAAAAGGTGTGGAGACTCACAACTGTAATCCTGGGCAGGAAGATCTGTGTGAGTCAGAAGCCAGCCTGAGCTACACAGTGTTTTCCAAAACACCCTGGAATATAGTTTAAGGTATCTCAAACATACACAACCAAGTATCTGTAAAAAGAGTCCAAAAAAAAAATGTATTGTCTCCGTGAGACTATGCCTAACCACTTTTTGTTGTGTTTTCTTTGAGGCAAGGTCTCGGTTCTTGCTATGGAATAGCCCTGACTGACCTAGAACTTGCTATGTGGCCCAAGATGGGGGCTCTTGACTTGCAACACCTCTTAGTGTTGTCTCCTGATTGCTGGTCTTACAAGTACACATCACCACATATCGGCTTCTATCCAGCATTACAGAGATTTAAAGGACATGAAGTAACACTGAATTTTCTCTCATAATTCCTATTCTTGTACACGAACTTAAGTTTTCATCACTTCCTAAGAAAACAGTGACAAAAGATACACACTAAAGGAAACAAGTTTGTGTTTAAAACCCTTCGAAACAGTGCTGTGGCTTCTGTGCACGGTGAAGACAGCAGTGGAAAGCTGGGCACCATTTAAAGACAGGGAAATTATATCAGACTGTCTGGAAGAAGGTATGTTAGCAATGGATCTGTGGCAGGAGGATCAGGAGTTTAAAGTCATCATCAATTACACAATGAGTCTGAGGGCAGTTTGGGCTTCGTGAGACACTGTCTCAAAAAGCCAAAAGCCAGCATAAAGATTCCCAAGACCACAAAGGAATACCCAATTAGCAAAGGGTCTGGTGATCAAGTTCAATCAGCATAAAAACATCTGGTTACTTCTGACACTTGTTTGTGTCTAGACAGACAGACACAAACAACTCTCACTTTATATGGGCAGCCATTCTTTAACCCCAATTATGCAGAACTGCAGCATCCTGATGAACCCAGGACCCCCACCTGGAGCAATGCAATAAGTAAGTACAAGGTCCACTTTTACCAAGTTTACCAAGTGACACCTGACTTTTCAGCACTGGGAATTGCTGATAACTAAAAGAAGTGCCTATCAACCACAGGGCATACTCATTGCCCAAATGAACCCAATGTTCTCAGAAAAGTGGTTCAACTGCCGAGTGCACAAAGCACAAACCACACAGCCTAGGGCAGTGCTGCAGAGGACGATTGTGCGACTCAGATAAGTCAGCACTTATACATTCTGAGCTGCCACTGCACAGTCAGGTGGGAAGCGCCAGGGAAACTTTGGTGTTTGATAAAAATTTCAGGCTGGAGAAATGTCTCAGTGGTAAAGAGGACTGGCTGCACCTACACAGCAGTTCACAACCATCTGTAACTCAGTGACATCATCTCATCACATGCATGCATGTGGTACACATACATATATGCAGGCAAACCTTATACTCACAAAGTAATCTTAACATTTTTTAATTGATAAAAATTAAATCCAATCATCAGACCTAGGTGATACTACATTAAAAAAGAGTTGGTGAAGACTGTAAGAGTTTCAGAATAAAAATGAATATAGAAAAACTTAAAGGTAAGGCAGGAGTGGTATACAGCCCTGATAGGCCAGAAGTCACTTTGTAGAGAGGGTAGCCTCAAGTTCAAGGGTGACTGGATCCTCCTGCCCCGATTCCTGAGTGCTAGGATTACAGGTGTACACTATCACTCAAAGCCAGTGAAACTTAGAAAAGAAAAAGTGAAAGATTCAAGTATCTAACAACCGGAGCTGCTTTCTTCTTCCCGGGCAGCTGTAACCTGTGATGTCCTGAGGGCTCTTTCCCTCAACAGCTCTTCATGGCAGACATTTAGTTGTGAACTGGTCGAGAAGACAGGATTGGGAGCTACAGACCACGCTGGTTTCCATGCCAGCTTCAAAGTAACAGAACGAAACTCTGAGGAAATGAGTTTAAAAACAAAACAGAACAACAACTCAACATGTATAGAGACATATACCTGGGAGGCAATTAGTGTATTTGGGAATTCTCATTTGCATTTTTAGACAATGGAGTAACTCTTTTGCAGGATGTACTAAAAAACAAGCACACCACTGAAGAAATCAGACTAGGAATTTCTGCATTCATTCGATGTTTCTGGAAGTCAAGAAAAGTAGCCAATTAAGAAGTAACTCCATCACTGCCTCTTCTTCATGGTCAGCAAGCATAAAATCATTAAGGGCAGAACGGCTTACCTGGGGCAGGGCTCCTTCTTGAATTTAAGTTCTGAGAATCCACAATCTCTTCTGTTTTCCCAACTACTTTTGCATCCGTTTTGTTCAGAGTCTCATTTCCATCCTCGCCAAGGCAAGTTCTTAGGCTCTCTCCATCTTCAGTGACTCTCTGGACTACAGTGGCAGCAACAGGAGAACGAGCAGAGCAGGCAGAAACGACAGGAGTGCAAGGAGGAGAAGTTGAGGGAGTTGGAGGAGCTGGTGAAAAGGAAGGCAGCGTAGAAGGGGTAACAGGAGTTGGGGTACACTCCACTTTCATTTCTTCCTGGGGATATTGCAGAATCTCCAATTCAAGAGTCAATGGCAGCACTTCCTGTTTTACCATGTCCACAATGCTTTCCTTGGCTGGCAATTTTTCACCAACTCCATTCATTTCATTAATTAGATTAGTACTAGAAATCAGCTCAATATTGTGAGGTGCTACACTACAGGGGTTCTTGCATATATCACTGTCATCTGTTAGTGAAGGAGCTGATGTAGCTGTGCAAGATGTGGGGCTGGGTATAGGAAGTGCATCTTCTTTTGAGGGAGGGTGTTCACATTTGTCCTGGAGAACAGTAGTGAATAGTGGCTGGGAAGGAAGAGGAGGAAGGGTGGCAGGTGATGAAATTCGAGGAGGCTCTGGGGTAGGCCCTCCTGCAGCAGTCTCAGGCACTTGGCCTGCTTGCTCTTTCTTCTCCCCACTAAGGACAAGCCGAAGGACTGTGGAAGGAGACTGGAACACTGGATCTGGTTTTGGTTTTTCTTCTGAGGAAAAAGAAATAAAGAATTTTAAGAATAATTTTGAATCACAGACGACATAGTACCACCTTAGACCAAGTTCACGGGCAGCAAAACAGAGACTAAAATATTAGACTCCAAAAATACTGTCCTGTTTGTTTCTAGCCACGCTTACTAGTGCTCCGTCTCCAGGTCACATGACACTCATTTTCAAGGAAGAGTGGGAATCAGGTCCCCAAATGATGAGTCACAAACGAGCACACGAGGAAATCTCATTAAAACTAAAGTTAAATCTTTCGCATTGTGACACAGTTTTACTAGGTACCCTGTGCTCATGATCCTCTTGCCTATGGAATGCTGGGATTGCAGGCATGTGCCACCTTATCCAGACAAGTTCAACCACTTTTTACAGAAAAATTTTATCTCTTCTATATTCTATTCCCTGTGACTATTAAAAGCACAAAACTGTCTGGGCATACCAATTTAAAGACAAATAATTAGGAACTTGTTATAAACTCCATTTTCATGACCAATAACATCAAGCACCTGAACATGAAAGATAGTTTCAAAACTCACTTCCATTTCCCAGAACAGCTTCTAACCAAAACAACAGCAGTGTGGAAACAGAATCAATTCTTTCTTTAAGTAAGCAGTTCCAAAGAACCAAAGTTAATGATCAAATAAATCAATCTGAGAAAAAGAACACTGGACATCTCTATGCGGGAAATATTATATAAAAAACAATCTGTGCACAGAAAAAGATCAAAAAAGTAGGAAATGAAAACCATAAAGGTACCACAAGTAAAACGAAAAGGAGTGCTAACCAACGTGACTATCTCATTCCAAGCGAATGACTTGAGAATCAAAGGGAGAGCAGCTCCCTGACATTGCTGCGTGGGCTTCCTTAAACTTCCAGCTCTCCTCTAAGACAAGGCTAAGAAACTTTCCTTTCAATGCTGTATCCCAAACGTGACTACATGGCAGTGATGTCTGTGAATGAGACCATGGCTACCCATATCAAAACGGAACATATTACCACGCTAAGGTCAGTGCATTCACAGCTTTGGAATTCACTTAAGTGATGGGCATAGAAGCTAAGGCATCTATACGAGTCAGCGTTTTCTCATAATTGTAAAGTAAGAGCACTAAGTGCTCACTGTCAAATCTCTCAGATTAAGCTGTCAGGGCAGAAACCAAAAATACATGGGAACCATAAGCGTTCATTATATATGTGTGTGTGTTCTCTGTGCACCTTGTTTAACAGAAACACACTTATTACAGCTCTGAGTAACTCCCATTTTGTGATTGCTAAAAAGGTGCCACGGTCGTTTATTAGGCAGAGACCAAGAATGGCAAGCATCCTCCACCTGAGGGACAGACCTGTCCTGAATGCTAACAGAGCCCAACAGAGCTAACAGCTGGGTAAGTGCATACAGTTTCTGAATGCAGAGGGAATGTCTCCAAAAATCATTTCGACTATAGAGAGTGTTGTACCCTTGTTTCAACACACCTGACTAAAGGAAGCATCTCCCTCAGGAAACAGAAAGTGCCCTAGCTATGCGTACTGTCAGAGAGAAACACTGATAAATATCTTAATGCATTTAATAGTTTTTCTCTTTAGAAACAAATGCAAACTATTGTTTATCTTTATAAAATGCTAAACAAAAGGGAAATAGTACATCTGTCTGTAACATTTGACTTGTTAGCCATTCAGCTGCTCATGTAAAAGAATTCTGAGACCAGATTACTAATGGCAGTTGGCATTTATTAAGCACCTAGCAGAAACTGAGTTAAACAGCCTGCATACATTGTTCTTCATTTCTTAAAAGCACCTACCAGGATAGAGACAACTGTTTGACTAGCAAATGGTTTAAGTTTGATTTGAAAAGTCCACATTTTTCCAAGCAGGGTGG
This sequence comes from Ellobius talpinus, assembly GCA_001685095.1. Taxonomy (NCBI): domain Eukaryota; kingdom Metazoa; phylum Chordata; class Mammalia; order Rodentia; family Cricetidae; genus Ellobius; species Ellobius talpinus. Next base: position 9,932 of record LOJH01013091.1, on the reverse strand, counting down.
AAAGGCTCATGAAAAATAAAAGCAGTTAGATGGCTCGAGCAGGAGGGACATTCTGTTACCCAGTGCAAATCCTCATGTCCATTGATAACAAAAGCCAACCCGTGGGGTACAGCACACAGCCCTGGTCAGGGAGAACAGTGACAATGCAGTCTCCCTGTGCAGCCCCAAGCCTGGGACTATGTATGTATAAAAGGCTGGCCTCCAAGGCAGAGAGATCTGCCTGCTTCTGCCCAAAGCTGTGTGTCAACACACTGGACTTACAACTCTTTTAAGTAAATGAGTGCATTCCTCTATACTTCCTTCTTCTAGAAAGAATTTATAGTTTGAAAAGCATAAAAAAACTATAATCACCAGGTAGTGGTGGCACACGCCTTTAATTCCAGCGCTCGGAAGGCAGAGGCAGGCGGATCTCTGTGACTTTCAGGGCAGTCTCAAACATTTGCCAATCCACCCATATCTACATCATGTCAGATCAAAAGGCTTTTATTTAATTCAAAATTTCCTCTAAGCAAACAAAACATAGCAAAACACAAAACCTGAGGGGATTCTACATCTTCCCTTCTTGAAAATGTCAAAAACATGTATTTTTAAAAACTTAGCATTTCTTTTCCTTGAACAACTACACGTAATGCTGTTTCTAGGAAGGTCCAGATGATCATTATTCAGCGTGCTGTAGATGGTTTATAACTGAGCACAGCTGTGGACGAAGTAAGCATCATCATTATTTATGCCCCTGCAATGCTTAAGCATGCACGGGCAGCCAGTATACAGAGGTTCTCCAGTTGTTCCACAGTCTTTCTTTTATGCTATCTATCCAGCGTTTTTTGTGCCTTCCCCTTTATCTTATCCTGCGCACTCCTCCAAGCAGTGCAATCTTCGGGTACCCGCCGTCATTCACCTCAATTTGCTGTTGGAAGTTCCTTCCTTCTGTAGATGGAGATGTTACTTAATGTCATCATTACGTAGCCTATCTCTTCATGTGATGACTAGAATCCCTGAGACACGCTATCTCAAGCACATTTAGGTGCTGTCTGAGGAGCGTTTCATTGTCCAGGTTTCGGAGTTGTAAAGAAGGCAGCTGAAGACAAGTGTCATATTCTTGTAATTTTGTTGTCTTTATGTCTCTTGCTGACCAAACCTTTTAAGTGCCTCCCTACCTTTATCTGTCTCTTAACATTTGAAATAATTCCCTCCTTTGAACTAAGGTTTCCTCCCAGATAGACAAAGCTGTTTGCTTGAGGTTCTGATTCTTTACTACAATGTTAAAATCTTTGTGTGCCCTCCCCATGGGTTGTATCTCAATCTTCTCAATGTTTACTTTCATACAAGGTTTTAACTTACTTCAACTACTCTATTTACCATGGCCTGCAGCTCATTTTGACTTTCGGCAAGTAGAGCTGTATCGTCGGTGAAATCCAAGTTATTGATTCGCACACCACCTAATGCACACCTGTCTCCTCATTCTCCTGGGCTATTATTAATTCCTGCTATTATTATTTCCAGGAATATATTAAAGAGCAGTGGTGAGGATGCATCCCTGCAACACCCCTACGATTGTCTTAAACTGATCACTTGGTTCTCCAGACTTTGATGGATGCAAAAGTATCTTTATAGGCATTTTCTAGTATTCTTATAATTGTCTCTGGGTACCTATAGAATCTCATTGTTTACCAAAGTCCTTTCCTCCAAATGCTATCGAATACCTTCCTGAAGTCGAAGTATGCAAGGAAGATGTATTTAACAGACTTGTGCACGGACATGCTTAATTTGGCCAGCATAATTCTAAAAAGAATACATTACATTTGTACAAGAGTGCACTAAAATTTTAAAGGAAATCTCCTAAAAAGTAACTGTTACTAAATGTAAAAAAAAAATCAAGCAAGATGTTTGCTTCTAGTGTTTTGCAGCACACAGCTACAAAATCCCAGTACCCTAGAGGCAGCAGGACCACAGTCTGACATCAGTTTGAATTATATCTCGTTTCCAAACAATCTAAGCTTCAAACCAGTCCGTTTCAAGTTTTTGAGACAAAAAAAATAGTTTCCCCCAACTAACAGCAGTCTCTGTTAAAATTCAGCATCAAGCTCCCGTGAGCCTTATACAGTTCTGCCAATGATGTATGTGACAGCCTTCCGAAGCATGCCACCTACAGGTTTATTATCTTTTGGGTTAAAATCTTATGAAAGTTTTAATGCCACTTGTCAATACTCATGGGTGTGTGCTGTGTCTTGTATTTCACATTATCTTTTCATCTTGTTGACAAACTCTGAACTGGAGAGGCGCCTATCCTAGCATTCAGAAGCCTGAGGCAGGAGACTCAGGGTTTAAAGGCAGCTTGCACTACAGAGCAAGTTCTAGGCTAGCCCAAGCTACCGTGTGAAGACTATTTAAATAAACCCACCAACAAATGGGGAAACAAAAAACACCACAAATTAGATCAATTTAAAAGTCCACGTTTCAAACTTTTGTGTAATTAATTTGTGAAACAAACCCTCTTAAAAAATAAAAACGGAATCATGCTAAAATTAAAAATATTTGTTAAAATATTTCTTTTTTTAAAATATTTATTTATTCATTATGCATGCACTGTTCTGCCGGTATACAGAAGAGGGCACCAGATCTCATTACAAATGTTTGTGAGTTACCATGTGGTCGTTGGGAATTGAACTCAAGTCCTCTGGAAGAGCAGCCAGTGCTCTTAACCTCTGAGCCATCTCTCTAGCTCCTGTTAAAATATTTTTATCTTAAGGACCATCCCAAGTATCTTTTAAACAATTATGTTTAAAAAATAGATTTAAAATTAACTAGCTCTAGTAGAAGAGACTTGGATGAAAGCGGTCAGCACAGAATGGTCTCTATTCATTGGAGAGTGAAGCGAGAAGCAAGAGAGCATGCTCCCTGCTCCCTCCTGAGAACTAGTGCTGACTTCAGCGAAGGTACAGCTAAAATCTAGTTCTCAGGAAAGAGAAGACTGCACTTTCGAAAACAAAATTTCCTTTAACGTTCATGTTTCTATCCCAAAAAGTATTATATTTGTTCTTAACAAACAGCTGGCAGCTCCTGCTCCTGGCCAGAGCGCCATAGTAGGGTTCCTGCATCAGCAACAATGGCTATCATTTACCAAGCAGGTGGGAGATTTGCCCACCAGGGAAGAGAGTGGAAAGTGCAGGTGAGAGGCTTCAGCAGGACACCACAGCTGCCTGTGTCTGCTTCCAGAGCTCCAACTGCTTGTTCTCTAATGGGGTTTGGTGCCCTAGAGATATGTCATCTTCTATAAGAAATAGCAACATCCCCTAAAAATGATGAAAATATGAACCTGTGCTGTTCTTGTAAAGTAATATATATAGAGAGAAATGCTTTAATTAATCTCCCCACACAAATTTTGTTTAAAAAAAAAGCAAACAACAGTTGAAGGCAGCTAAGCAGTTACTTACACATAGATACCAAGCGACAGGCAGGTGAAATGTAAGATCCTTTCCCCTAGTTTCCCACAAGTATACTTTCCATCTTAGATTTGCTACTGAGCAGGTATCTGAGTAATTCTCAGGTATCTGATGGAATACCGAGATCAATATACTTAATAAAAGAGACTAAAGATAAAGGGAGGAAACATCATACACAAACCTTGCTTCTGGTCGCTAGCTGCAGTGACAGGGGTGCTGGCAGCAAGATGAGCGCTCTCCACAGTCCCATATACCACAGGGCTGTGCTCGGGGACCTGGCTGGGCAGCTGCTGGGATTTGAAGTACAAAAAAGGGTGATAATGAGCGTGTGAACATAAAAATCAGCAACATGGAACTCAAGCAAGGAGGGGAGACACAGAGAGGAAGAGGTCACAAAATTAAAAGAAAAGCAGGGTGGGGAGGTAACACAGGGCAATTGAATAAAAGCAAGGGTGAGAAGGACAGAGGCGGCAGGGAGGGGAGGAAAAGAGATGATTACTATTAACCACAGCAAGAGCAGACAGCACAGGCATGGGCACATCCACTCCAAGGTTCCTTTCAAGCACTCCCCGACTTCTAGCAGTAATGGCTGCCAATGGAACAGGATGCCACAGTGAAACAGATCTTAACGTCCTCAGACTAACTAAAAGTTTTGGTCAGCTTCACTTCATCTGCCCAAAGCAGGGCAAACCGAGAACATGAAGACTTTTAAACCCAGTAACTGACTCGAACAACATGGAAAAGGTCACATACTATCAATGCCACTGAGATCTCAGACAAACAGCAATCGGCAAAGCAGCTCAAGGCACTTCCACCTTCGCCATAGCTGCAGCTTTGGAGACGCTTCAAAGAATCTGAAACCTAAGTAAAGTCAAGTCTCTGGCTTCTCAGGATGATGAGATACTCTCATTTTGCATTGCACCATTCTCTGGGACTAAAAAACACCTATCAAAATTGGAGCAAGCAAGTCGAGGAAGCTACAGTCATTGTGCAATTTAGAGGGAACAGAATTACACAAGAAAGTACAGACACACTCATCTGTACCCCATGGGGGCCGGAGGGTCACACTAAAGCCACAAAAGAAAGCAGTGTCTCTCCTTGGAGAGCTAAGGCCCATTTCTGACAGCTCATTATCATGTACTGAATTCTACAAGGACTGCCACAGAAGCCCCACACTGCTCTATGTGAGAAGGGAGCAGTGCGGGTGATTAAGATAGGAATATGTTTAGGACAACAGGGCCACTCAAATGTGAGGGCTGGTAAAAAATATTTTCAGTTCAATGTCTGCCTTAAGCTTCCTAAAGGAACTATAAATGGAAAACATTGTTTAAAATAGGTAACAAATGATGATACTATATGTACAAGGGAAAAACAAAAGAGATGATGCTACAATTTTGCACAATTATTTATCCATGATGGCTACAAAAATTATATTGAAAGATAAAGTCACTATTTTTATTTTGAACTACAGAGAAACAAATGCCAACTACCACAATTGTCCAGAATTCTTATTTTCAGGGAAAACATATGTTAAATAAGAAATTAGGAAGGCCTCAAATCAAAACTAAAAATATTGATTTTGTTCAATTCTATGGGCTAAAAGCATCTAGGAAGAAAAGGAAAGAGAACAAGTTATTTAGTGCTTATTAAGCAATTTACTACACAGGGAAGAAAGTTTTGTACAATGTGTTGTTATCTGAAAGAAAGAAAATACCCACTACTCCAACTGCCCTGAAGATCAGGAACTAAAACCCAAGCTAACAAAATAGGAGTAAACAGCTCAAGACAGTAAACAGTAAATCTCTCTAGCACAAAGAACTGTGACTAAGGACTTTAAAACAGTATGAATGGAGCAACTACTATTCAGTAATTGGAAACAAACTCTTGGTATACTGCTGAGGTTGGTTCTAAAGTCCTGAACTCAAGCAGTCCACGTCTCAACTTCCAGTTAGGGTGATAGGTGTGTATACACTCTTGATTGTGCCATAGCTGGGAAACTGATCCCAGGTCTCCGGCATGGGCAAGCATTCTAACCCCTAACAGATCTAGAAACAAGCATCCTAAGAAAGGCAGATAGAGAAATGGATCAGATACTAAAGTTGTCTGTCACATAAAAGACCTGATTACTTGTGTAAAGCCTGGATGTGGGGGCATACACCTGTAACCTCAGGGGAAGAGGGTGTGGCAAGGTAGAGGCAACAAGATCTCAGGAGCACACTGGTCAGTCAGTCTGGCTAAATGGTTCAGTAAGAGACTAAGCCACAAAACAATGAGGTGGAGAAAGACATCTTACATTGACCCTTGGCCTCCATACTTGAGAACCTGAGTTTCAATCCTCAAAGCCCATGTGCACTAGAAAGCATTCCTATAATCTCAGGTGGCGATGGTGGGAGGGGCTGGTGCCACTGGTGGATACCTCAAAGTTCACTCACTGTTCAGCCTTACCTAATCTCATGAGCTACAGGTTCAATGAAACCATGTTTCAAAAAAATAAAAATAAAAATAAACTCAGGCATGGCAGCATTATGACTTAATTAATCCCAACATTTAGGAGGCAGAGGCAGAGGCAGATGGATCTCTGTGAGTTTGAGGCTAGGCTGATCTATAGAGCTAGTTCCAGGACAGCTAAGACTGTTGTTACACACACACAAAAAAACCTATCTCGAAACTCAGAAACAAAAACAACAACAACAAAAGGTGGATAGTGGAACAAATGCTATACAAATAACCAATCACTTTCTTAATGGATTTAAGATCCATTCCGTATGCTGGAACCCATACCTGAAACTGCTAAAGTAGCCAGGAACCTGAGACTAGAGAGACCATAGGTCCTTTGGGAATATCAACTACTACACTACTATTCTACTAAACAAAGCAATCAAACCGACTCCTAATAACATACACTGCTATACTCATAGATGGGTGCTTCACTCAGCCCTCATCAGAGAAGCTGCTTTTTGCAGCAGATAGGAAATGAAACAGAAACAGAGACCTATAACTGGACAATGTGCAGAGAGTGAGAGATTTTAGAGCACCTAACCCTAAATGGAATGTCTTCATCAATCCCCTTTCCCTCAGGGATTAGGGATCTATGTGGAATGTTCACAAATATTATAAGAGTCAGAGGTACTGGGTGATGCCAAACAAACTCCAAGGCAGACTCACGTCCAGGAGCGGTTGACCAACACAATGGATTCCATTTTATTTGCAGGCAGGCAGGTTTTTTGTTTCAATATTTTTGTCTTATTGTTTTGTGTGTGTGTGTGTGTTTGTGTGTAAGAGAGAGACAGAGACAGCGAGAGAAAGTGAGCACACAAGCACTCAAGAGCACATGGAAGAAGTTGGGTGGAGAGGGAGGGGAAAGATGATAAAAATATATGAAAAAAATTAATAAAATAAAAAAGTAGACTGATTAAGAGAAGATACCCAACACTGTCCTCAGATCGATACACACTCACATGATGGCAACATGTACAACATATGCAGTAACAAATACCACACACACTTAGGTGCACACATGCACACTGATGAGCACACAACTGAGATGACATCTTGAGTTAGCAGACGTTCTGAGCCCAAGTACCCACTGGGAAGGTGTAAACCCACAACCTTTGAGGACATGCTGCTTGCTGATGGTTCACTGTGTAAGGAAGATCCACTAAAGGGTCTATGCTATCTTAAACTTGAACATTTCATACCTGATAATATTATGAAAATGACAATATTAACATAGCATATGCTTTTAATCTCATTCTTCATTCGTTTTAATCTAGCATAATCTCAATTGAATCACCATGAGCTTAACAGAGAAGTCCTCTATCTTCCCAAACTACAAATAATCATAAATCACTTCACCTAACAAGTCATAAAAATCAGAAGTACACAAAATACGGAGACTCTAATATAAGCATCTGGACCCATGTAAAGAAACTGAGTTCCACCAAGAATCCACTTATGCATTTACAGGACCCCCAACCACTGACTTCAGGCACATTCCCTATCAGTGGGAATGATAATGTCGGAAAGGACGACTTGGATGAACATATGAACAAGAACGATGCTAGGAAGTCACAGGTACAGATCAGGGCTAAGGCAGCAAATCTCTCCACATTGTTTCAATGGTTTATAATCTGTGCCAAGGCTAAATTCTATCCTGCTAAACCTTGCTAAGATCCATGTTGTCACGAATAAGAGGAAACACATACTGACACACACAGTGAAAGGGGAGTTTAAATGAGGGCAGTAGACAAACTTCCAATAACACAGGAAATGACTTTGTTTTCTAACTTCTGGTTAAGATGATCACTCTTAACGAGAATTTAAGAGTCTACGATTAAACTTCGGAACCCAGGAGCAAATAATAGAAGGCCTGGGCCCAAATATCGGAGGAATTCACTCCTGAAAAGCAGGTTAAGCCAGGTATAGGCTCAGTCTATATAATCCAGCACTGAACAGATGCTGATAGGAGGCTTACCACAAATTCAAGCATACCAGGGCTGTAAATTTTGTCTCACAAAGCAAACAGACAATGATGACAAAAGCATCTAATTATTTCCTTGCTAGACAAAGCAAGTAGCCAACATGGCAGCATATAGTTGCGTTGCACTTGGGAGGCTGAACAAGAGACCTACAGGTGTGAGGCCAGACTGGGTTGTGTGATGAGAATCTGCCTCGGAAAAGGAAAATAAAAGGCAACAGAAATCCGAAGTTGTTCTCAATATTTCTTTGCACAATTGAGTTCTTTATATTACAGTCCACTGTTTCTGCCCCGAAAGGGTTACTGCTCTCAGTATTCCGGCAGAGAGTCAGCACGTGTGGCACTGGGTGCACTGGCCAGGTCTGGACTTCACAATAATATTGAAAGATAGACATTTTGAAATAGCTGGGGCAGAAGAAATCCAAAAAAAATACCAACACTTCAATATGTGAAAATATTGGTTGGTGCCCATGAATCCCCTGCATTGGAGCAGACATTTGGTGTCACACATGGCTGCTTCTCTGCTGAAATGCTCCAACCTACAGCACCAGAGACAATGCAGCAAGACTAGTTTTAATCTAGCATAATCTCAATTCAATCACCATGAGCCTATGATACTACCAGCCCACGACAGAAAACGTTTGCCCACCCTATTACTAATGAGAGGAAGGCAAAGACTTCCAATAATTATGTACAAATAAGCAATAAATCTAGGGCATTCGCTGCCAAAATCAAATACCACTTCAGTGTCACATATTCTATCTTTTCCAGATTTACCTGGTTTTCCTAAAAGCCCATTCAGTAACTTTAGAATAAACCTCATATAAAATGTCTCACATATTTAACATATATAGATCCAGAAAATAAATATAGATTTCACTGAGAAACATCCAAGTCAAATAGCAAAATAACAGCACATTTAATGATGGAATTAATTCTTCCATGAGGAAGAAAATATGCTTCTTCCATAAGTGAGACAAAATTACCCACAATTACACAGCAGGGTTCACTATGTACAAAACACTGGGAACCCATGGGAACTAAGACTAATGCTCCACAAATTTATGTGCCCAGTATTTGGTCAAAGGAAACAAATACCAAGATAAAAAGCACAGAAACAATCACCAGAATTCACCTGGCTATCAGGGTGACACTGGAGGGCCAAACAGTATGAAGAGAACACAATCAGGTCTTACTGTATGAGAAGCCACATCTGGAGATCTAATGTGAGGCTGAGAGAGAGGGTGAAGGAGAATAGGAGGTGCTGGGATGCCTACAGAAGGAAGTGCAGGAAGAGGAATTCCAGGCAGAAGAGAAGGTCATATGGGTGAATGGTCAGTTTATATGGGACTAAAAGGAAAACCCGAAGTGCCAGCAAGCTAACAGGAGGCAGGCCAGTCAGAACACAACAGGAGGACCTACAAGCTATACCTGGGGTTTAGGTTTTGATCTCCATGGCAACGAGGAAGAAAGGAATGGACTTTTACCATCATTGTGATACAATGCAGAATTCTGCTTTAAAAACTAACTCCAGTTCCAGGACAGCTAGGACTGTAATAGAAAAAGCCTGTTTGGAAAAACCAACCTACCAACCTACCAACCTACCAACCAACCAAACAAACAAAAACCATAACTCTAAGGGCTCAGCTGTTACAATTCTCTGTTGTTCCCTGGGCCGACATGGTGGCTAACAAGTGCTGTGGGACAATGATCTTTTTATCCTATCACTTGTATTATTTTTAATAAAATGCTGATTGGCCAGTAGCCATGCAAGAAGTATAGGCGTGGCAACGAGAATTATGGGAAGAAAGCTTCAGTCCACAGTCATCACCCAGACTCAAAGGAAGCCAGACACAGAGTAAGCAAGATGTGATTGCCTCACCAAAAAACGTACCAAGTCACGAGGCTAACACAGACAAGAATTATAATTCTAATATACGTTATAAGAGTTAATAAGTAGCCTGAGCTAATAGGCCAATCAGTTTATAATTAATGTAGGCCTCTGTATGTTT
>LOJH01013090.1:0-24789 GCA_001685095.1 Ellobius talpinus | reverse complement strand
GCTACAAGCCACATCCAGCCACACCTACAGCCAGAACTTCCTGCCCTGCTTCCCAAGATGCTCCCCTTTCATAAAGCCCACATACTGCAATCCCTGATGTTCTATACCCAGATATAGGAGTGACCAGCCAGGAAAGGGGCTCCAACATTTCCCACAATCCATCCTGCTTTCTATGTATCACTGACAGAGTTTCGGGGGGGTAAAATTATTATTCATTTTTATGTGTATAGGTATTTTGCTTGCATACATATCAGTGCACCATGTGCATGTGTGGTACCCAAGGAGGTCAGAAGAGGGCATTGGATCCCCTAGGACTGGAGTTACATACAGTTGTGAGCCATGTGGGTGCTGGGAATCAAACTCCATCTTCTGGAAGAGCAGCGAGTGCTCTTAACCACTGACCCTCTCTCCTGCCCCACTAATAAGTTTTTGAGTACCAGGCCCACCCCTCTTTGTCCAACAAGCCCAACCGTTTCTGTTGGGTAATTTGGCACTGGCATGATGTTTATTACATTACAGAATTAACTGCACAAGAGAGAGGCCAGGAAAAGCACTTGGTGTGCAAGCGAGGGGCAGCACCCACATAGGAGAGCTGGGCATGGTGGAGACAAGCAGATCTCTGGGGCTTGCCAGCAGTAGCCTAGCCTAATAAGTGAGTCCCAGCCCTTGTGGATGGCTCCTGTGGAATGACATCTGACATCGCTGTCTCATTCCCACATGTACACACACAGAGACACACAGACCAGGACTGACTACATGAACCATTTAAATAAAGGAAGCATGTAGCATGAGCCCTGCCTTGCTAATGATCTTCTGCCTTGGACAGAAGATCTTTAGGCCTGGCCCACCACCACCCAATCCCCAACCCTTATCAACTGGGAAATCCAGTTTCTCTTAACCACAGTCCAGGGCTTCGCATGCCCAGGATCACACCCACAATTACATAACCAGAGTCCAAATTCTTGTTTGCCATAAACCCTGCCCAGAAAGGGGGAGAAGCCTGTAAGTCACACCCTGCCCTCAGGGGCACCTGCCTGGGTACCGTCGTCCTTGGCCCTCTTGATGTTCTGGCGCCCATCCACCCAGTAGATGAACTTGTCCAGTGGGTCGTAGCTGATGGCTTTGACATTTCTCAGCCCATGCAGGGGCAAGACAAGGTCCGGACTGAGCTGGTCATCGGGGATCATCCGGCTGATGGCAAATTTCTGGCTGAACAGCAAGAAGGTGGAGGGCGCTGGAGTGGGACAAACAGACCGAGCGCCGAGCATCAGCAAGCTGAGGGCGCTGGAACGGGACAGACAGACTGAGCAGAGAGCATCAGCAAGTGCAAGCAAGGGGCTGGACAAACAGACTGAGCAGCAAGCACTGCAAGCTTAAGTCTCTGGACAGAGAGTCTGAGTATCAAACATCAGCAAGTGCAAGCTGAGAAGCTGGACAAACAGACTAAGCGGTGAGCATCAGCAAGCTAAGGGTGCTGGACAGACAGACAGACAGACAGAGCAGAGAACATCAGTGAATGGAAGTTGAGAGGCTGGGGCCAGGGGTACAGCAGCCAGTGTGGTTACAGACCAGCACCTGTTCCCACTGGACCCCTTAGAGAAGAGTGGACACAGAGCTGTCGGCAACCTGCCCAACCATCTGTGTACACATGACACCATGACTCAAGAAGCCCTCTCCTACCACAGCCCATTATGCCAGTTGTTCTAAAGGACTGAGGCCTGGGGCGTGCAGTGGGAATCAAGGCACTTACGGCTGCAGTTGCGGCTGCTGGGGTCCAGCGTGTAGTGCGAAGCACAGGCACAGCGGTGGCCTCCAGGGATGGCAAGGCACAGCTGCCCACACTGGCCATTGCTGTGCACGCAGTCATTGAGGCCATCCTGACGGGAGGAGTGGAACACCAGGATGTCCATGACGAAGTCCAGGTGGCCCTGGATGAGGGTGCGGTTCTGCCCGCTGGTCTTGTCGGCCCGCTCGATACTATGCAGGTTCCAGTCAGTCCAGTAAATGTAATCGCTGTACTGTGTCAGGCCAAAGGGGTAGGGCAGATCATCGGCTATCACCATGCGTTCCTGACCTGTGTGGGGACACAATACATAGGTCAGCAAGAGAGCTGTCAGGCCAATGAGCTCAGGGAGCTTCTAGGAGAGACGAGCCAACCTTGATTTCTAGGATCTCAGCCACACAGGGAGGCCTGAGCAGCTTCATGAATTTGGCTGGTTGTCCACCTAAGCAGCAAGGCCTCCCAGCGTCTTCAGGGAGAAACCCATACATCAGCCAAAGGACACTCACGGAATTGCTTTCAGCAGAGAGTAACTTGGTTTCTTTGTTTATTCTGACTGTTTCAGTTCTGTAGCCTAGGCAGCCAGAATTCACTATGTAGCCTGGGCTGGCCTCACATTTACAATGATCCTGCCTCAGCCTGCCAACTGCTGGGATTCCAGGAATGAATCAGCATGCCTGGCTCCATTTTATTTAAACGAGCACAAGGGGCCATTTATCCCTGATCCTCACAGTCACACGGCTACAATGCTCCTATGGAGACTCAGAGCAATGGGAAAGGACAGATGTCTGAGATCCTGCAGAGAAAGCCCGGCTCTCCCAAGAGCAGAATGACACAGAGTGGACTGAGCAGCTCTCTCTTCCTGTACCACCTGTTAATATGGGGCTCAGCGCACTGGCGCACACAACACACGACAGGCACGAGGCCATGTGTCAGGGAAGGCCAGGGAACAGGCCTGGCAGAGAGCAGAGTGGGATGGCACAAGGCTCTAGGAAGGAGCCTACAGGTAGGTTCCCAGAGCCCCTGGACCAGGCACAGGTCCAGCCCCGCACATCTACATTTTACAGCCTGTAGGCTGCAAGTCCATGTCCCCTCGTGTGTTCCAGTCATGGCACAAACTGTACCAAAAAAAATAAGTTTGCAATATGAGAACATATTTGTCACATCACAAGAAGAAAATTGTATGTAATATAGCTTAAAGCAAAGTTAGCTTCAAAACCAATTCTTGCCAGTCTGGCGGTGGTGACACACACCTTAAATCCCAGCACTTGTGAGGCAGAGGCAGACGGATCTCTGTGAGTTCGAGGTTAGCCTAGTCTACGGAGCTAGTTCTAGGGCTGCCAAGGAAGGACACACAACAGAGAAACCTTGTCTCAAAACAAAACAAAACAAAAAATTGACGATGAGAACAACAACAAAAATCAGTTCTGTCCATCCATCCATCCATCTGGTCTTGTGTATCCCAAATTCACTATGTAACCAAGGATGACTTTAACCTTCTGATCCTCCTGCCTGCACCTCCTGAGCGCTGGGATTACAGGCTACACTACCATACCTAGTTTATGTGGTACAGGGGACAGGGATTGAACCCAGGGGTTTCATACATGTTTGGCAAGCACCTTCCAACTGAGCTACATTCCAGCCAAAAATTATATCTAAAAAGCAAAAACATACAAAATATTCAGGTTCTCAAAATGAATATCATGTATTTCAAACAGAGGAGGAGCTTACGCTACTGGGTGGTGTTGGCCGATTCTGGTCCTGTGGAGCTCCAAAGTGCCTTTGCTGGGTGATCTCAGGCAAGTCCTATGACATTATCCAGGCTCAGTTTCCCCATCAACGAAAAGTGCTACCATGTGGTAGAGGGTGAAATATCAGTCCTAGTTCAGGTGTTGGCTGCGACTTGGAGCCTAGAAAGCCTTTCCCAACACTATGGCAAGGGTACCAGGGCTAGATGGAGATAGATATACCCCAGGAAAGGGGAGAAGGCTTGTGGCTGTGTCCATGCCTTTGTGATGCCAAGTGGCTCACAGACTGGCACAGACTTGCGTAAGTCTTTTCTTGTAAGGAAAGGGAAGCCAGAGCCGCCCTACCACGCAGCCCTGAGGTCACTAGCCCTCACCCAGCATGTTGGAAGACTCAATCATGTTCGTGTCCAGGTCAGTCCAGTACAGTCGCTGGTCAGCGTAGTCAATGGTGAGGTCATTGGCCCGGCCCACTTTGTCTACCACTGTCATGCAATTGGTCCCATCCATGAAGGCTTGCACGATCCTTGGCTTGCCACCCCACTCGGTCCAGTAGATGTAGCTGGAAGGGACCAGGAGAGAGGAGATAGGCAGGGCTCAGGTGAGTGGTGGTTTGGGACAGAGAGTAGCCACCAACTCCTAGACTCAACACTCCTGCCCTGGGGGAATTCGGTCAATGACATCTCCCCAGGAGGTAAGAATGAGCCAGATCTAGCTGAGATTGTACCAGGGCTCTGGCTCTCTCTAGGAGCCAGAAGGAACCTGTATGAAGCCAAAAAGGACAAGCAGAGGAAGCCATCAGACAAGACTGTCCAAGCAGGCAACACATCTTAACCAAGCCGGCTGTGTGTGTCAATCAAGAGATGTGGGTAAATTCAGATAGATGGCCCTTTCTTTCAAAGAGTGAAAAAAGTGACCAGGGCTGACACAGCACAGAAGAGGTCCTCCTCCTCCTCTTCCCCTGCACATCTGAGAAGGCGGCTCACAATCTCATTCTAAGATTTGGAAGATTTTCTTGGCCTTTGCTGGACCATTTTCTTCATCCTGTCATTATAGCTAACAGCATATGTTCCAGGAGGGGGCAGGATTCAGTTGCTCCTCATGACCATGTGGATGCGGTGACCACATGGATGCTCTATGGGGTGAGTGTGTGCCTGGCACTAAAAAGGGATACCTGGGACCAGGATGAGACTGCACTTGGCCACCAGGCCTCAGCTTCCAGGGTGGAACTAGCTCTTAGTGGGGATCTTAGGCCAAGGCCCAGGGGCTTGTAAGCCACCATTTCTGAAAACCCTAAATCCAAGTGTCTCAAGGCCAGCTCTGAGCGGCAGTCTGGTCACCATGTCAGAAAGGAGGCCTGAGATGACATCAGCTGATTCAACCTATCTAACTGGTCACAGGGCATTAGCTTCTCTGAGCTGTGTGTGTGTGTGTAAGTTTTTTTTTGTGTGTGTGTGTGTGTTTGCATGTGTACACATCAGAGGCTAACACTGAGTGTCTTCCTCAATCATTTTCTATCATATTTTGAGACAAGGTCTCTCATTGAGCCTGGAGCTTGCCAATTTGACTAGCCAGACTGGCTAGCCAGCACACCTGAGAATCTGCCTGTCCCTGGCTCACCAGTGTTTGTGATAGAAGCCAGGCTGCACCTGCCTTTTTACATTAGTTCTGGGGATCCAACTCAGAACCCCATGCACATATGGCAAGCACTTTTCCAATGGAGCCGTCTCCCTAATTCCCTCTGAGCCAGTTTCTGTGTGTGTAAAACCCTAAGTGACACTTAAGGCAGGCCACGAAAGCAGTCGGAGTTCAGTGACTGACAGCAGATTCAACACTGGCCTGTTTCCCCTCTAACAATAAGAAAGACAATCTTGCAGGGTCCCTGCCAGTCCTGGCATCTTCAAGGCTAATGTCAGACAGTATAACTGGAAGCACAGAGAGATGGGTGGAGCCAGTTACTTCAATGCAGAGGGAGGGCCCTGGATCATGTGACAGACAAAAGCAGTACTTTACCCTTTAGTAGGATCCAGAGCCAGAGACCTAGGGTTGTCAAGGTCTTTCCATACAAGCACCTGCCGGAACTGCCCATCCAGCCGGGCCACCTCAATCCTGTTGGTCCCTGTGTCAGCCCAATAGAGGTTCTTGCCCATCCAGTCCACGGCCATTCCTTCAGGGTAGTCGAGGCCAAACTCGATCACATGCTCCACCGAGCTCCCATTCATGAAGGCTCGGCTGATAGTCTGGGAGGGTGAGGATGGAAAGGGCCATGTTAGGATCCGGCATCTTTTGCAGACTTCAACCAAGAGACAGCAGAGTCTCCAAACAGATGACTGAAATGCAGGAAGACGACCTTTGCAGAAAAAGCAACTTGGATGTTTGTGCATGTCCATGTGTGTGATTTTACATGTATCCTGAGTCTTGAAAACACTCCACCTAGTAATTATACTTGGATCTAGGAACAGACAAAAATATAAAAGACTGGAACTGAAAAGATGGTTCAGTGGTTACAAGCACTTGATATTCAACCATGAGAACCAGAGTTCGGGTGCTGGTACCTACAGACAGCTCCACAAAGACTTGTAACTACTTCAGAGGGATCGGATACCCTCTTTTGGCCTCTGTGGGCACACATATGCCCATCCAGTCACAGAGATATACACATACATAAGTAAAATAAAATCTTATATATATATATATATATGTATATGGCAAAGAACTTTTCAAACAAGAAACTCCCTTGGGAACTATTAACAACTAGGAAAGGGGCAGGGCTGGAGAGTTAGCTTGGTGGTTAAGAGCACTTGTTGCTCTTACAAAGGAGCAAACAGTTCCCAACATCCACATTATAGCCTTCAACCATCTGTGGGGGGGAGGACTGGAGAGATAGTTCAGTGGTCACAAGTTCCTGCTGCTCTTGAAGAGGACCCAAATTTGGTTTCTAGCACCCAAATCAGGCATCTCATAACTGCCTGTAACTCCAGCTCCAGGGATCTGGTACCCTTTCCTGGTCTCCATGGTCACTAGAGTCAATACCATGGGTACACAAATAAAAATAAACATCAAAAACAAATAAGTAAATAACCACAAGCAAATAAATAGTAGTGTAAGATATAACCGATATTGTTTCTCTGCACCTCCCTTCCCCCAGTCCTCTTTTGTTCAAATAGTATAGTCAGGCTGATCTCAACTCATAGCAATTCTCTTTCCTCAGACACCAAGTACTAGAATTACAGGCCTGTACCTGTACAGGCCTCTATTACCCAGCAAAGGTGATCAAAGTGTGTTAGCCATATATTAGAGCAGGGATCAATGTTCACTAGAAAAGGACAGGTAGCATTTTAGGTTTCTCACACCTCACAGATATAGCACCATTCCTCAGCCTGGTGACCCTAAACACATAGGGATCACTGTATCCCAAGAGAACCATTTACAAAGTCAGCATGTTCCACAGACCCCATTTAGGAGACAAGTCTCTGCCCCTGCTCAGCATCCAGGACAATGACACCTGCACGGTGACTGGAAACAGTTGCAAGGCAAACGGGCTGTGGGAGAGTACGGGTCAATGCCAAGTTCCACCAAGTATTTCCCACCGAACTCTGCAGAAGCCCTGGGCAAGGCCCCAGGCCCCACCAAGACAGTCAGTCATTCACATTTGCTTATTAGGAGCACTGCACTTAAATGTCAGCACTCAGGAGGCAGAAGCAGGTGGATCGTTATGAGTTGAAGTCCAGCTGGTCTATATAGCAAGTTCTAGGCTACCTAGAGCTCCCCAACGAGATTGTCCCAAAACACAAAAACAAACAAAAGTGCACTAATATTTTATCAGTCTGCGCTGAGTTATATTCAATACTATAATCATTTTTTCTTTGAGTGTGGTGTGCGCTTGTGTGTGTTTCCATGTGTACACACTCCCCATGTACATGGGGAGGCCCGAGGCTGGTGCTTGGAGTTGTCTTCTATCAATCTTCTACCTTACTCACTGAAACAAGGTCTCTTAACTGAACCTAGTGCTGGCCCTACAACTAGTCTAGCTAGCCAGCTTGCAACAAGGATCCCCTGCCTCTGCCTTCAGAGGCTGGGAGTTCTGGCAGACTGCCATGCCCACCAGTAAATTGAAACTCTGGTTCTTACATTTGATGTTTGCATTACAAGCTCTTTGGCCACTAAAATATCTTTAGTCTCAATACTCTAATTATCTTAAGATTGAAAAATGGTCTTAGATTTATTTTTATTATGTTTGGGTGTTTTGTCTGAATTTATGTCTGTGTACTATATGCATGCAGTACCTGCTGAGGCCAGAGGAGGGCACTGGATCCCACAGAACTTGAGTTACAGATTGTTGTGGACCACTACATAGGTGCTGGAAATTGAACCTCTGGAAGAGCAGCCCACTGAGCCGTCCCTTCAGCACCTAATTCCTTAAAACAGTCTCTGTGTACCTGTGTGTGCCTGAGAACATTTAAGCGCACCATGTGTGTAGAGTACCCACAAAGGCCAGAAGAGGGTATCAGATACCCTGGAACTGGAGCTACAGGATCTAGTGAGCCACCTAATGTGAATGCTGGGAACTGTGCTTAGAGTCTTGGGAAGAGAAGGAAGCATTCTCAACTGCTGAACCATCTCTCTCACCCTAATATGGTAATTCTTAAAAAAAAAAAGTCAGTCGTGGAGCACACAGTAGCAGTTTCACGGGCAAGATCCCACAGAAAGCTCAGGCATTTGTGACTTCATGCTAGGTACCTTGAGGCTGACGTCTGTCCAGTAGATGTGGTTGTTGGACACATCAAAGTCCAGTGCAGAGGCCTCTTTGACACCTGTGAGAGGGATGGCTACATCGTTGTTGTTCGTCTCCAGAGAGATCCTGTGGATGGTGGCTCTGCTGGTGAAGACCAGGAAGGCCTCAGGGACAATGCACGTCTTCATGTCACTCAACAGCTCCAGGCCGATGGGGCAGCCGCACTTGGTGGCATGAGGGGTGTAGAAGCACAGATGGCTGCACCCTCCATTGCCATCTGCACAGGGGTTGGTTCCTGTGAGGCAAATACACAGCTCTAGACTGGTCCAACGAGAGGGGCACCCAGTTCACAGCTGTGTCTGACTGCATTCCTGCCACCCACCCAAAGGGGACATGGAAGGAAAAGTGGGAGAAAGCCTGGATGGTGACAGCCAAAGCCCTCCCTAGCGTGGTTAACTGGAGTGACAAGAGAACAGGGCCCTCCACCACCAGCGGTCCCAGGGTGTCACGAGTATGATGATACCGGGGGTGACCCAGCCTGAACCACAAGCCCACTGAGGAGTGATGGTGCACACCAATGACTGTACAACTGCAGCTCCTCAGCTCTGACCCTGCTTATGTTCCCTGACTCACGGGAGCCCCTGACAACCTATAAAACTCAGGTTTGCCATGGATAGCCGCGGCATGCATTTTTACCAAAGCGGACAAAAAGTGTCATGCTCACTTATTTTGGGCCAGCCTGTTACTTCCTTGTTTCTGAATTGTTGCTGGAAGGAACTTAGTGTTAGGAATTTAAGCTAAAAAAGAATATTCTTCCCCTTATCAAGATGGGGGTGGGGCAGAGAGAGAGGCAGCCCAACTGCTGAGTTTCCTTTGCAGCCCAGGGAGGCCTGCTTTAGTCTTATCTTCCTCCCCACAGGCACAGGTGGGCCTGGCCTCCTTCATCCTGTGAGTGACAAGTGCATTTCCACAGCAGGCGTGGCAATTGGCATGGAAGCGGCAGGAGGGAACAGACCCCTGCTCTGGGGAACAGTCCCTGGTCCCCACCTGGACGTCACTGTCTGAGTGGCACTTATGGACTTGAATCTGGAGTCCTCAGAAACACAGCCCAACAAGCCAAATAAAGTTCTCCTAAATGAAGTGAACTCCTTGACCATTCAGCCTTTTGGGTAAAAAGTGTGTTTGAGAGTCAGCCCAGCTCAGCCACAGGGCAAGACAGATACAGAGAGCCCCGGCTTTAACCACCTGCTATTCACGTGGTATTCTTTCTCCGTCTCCAGTGTTCATGGGGCTGGAACTAGGACTAACATAGAGTTGGCCTTAGGAACAGAAGTTCTTACCAGGGCTGACATATATCAAAGAATACCCGTCGGCCAACCATCTAATCCTTGACCACTACCTGTACTGTATCCCTGAGCAACTGCCAACCTATCTGCTCTACTTAGCCAGATATAGTCACCATGTCCTTTCCTGCCCATCCTTAGAGGAGGATACCCTCTTGGACACCAAGCCCAGGTCTGAACCTGTCACCTTTCCTGGTACTAATTGGCCAAGCTGAGCCATGGCTCAAAGCTTTCCAGGACTCACCGACAACCTTGGCCACATTCACTGCTTTGAGTCCCATCAGGTCGGGCAACTGATCAATGATGACATCCCGGCTGGCCTTGACCTTGTGTACCCTCTCAATACTGCGTCGCTGCCAGTCGGTCCAGTAGATGAAGTCCCCCAGCAATGTGAACCCAAAAATATGTGGGAGCTTGTCCTCTAGCAGGGTCCGCCGCTTTGTCCCATCCATGTTGATCACCTGTTCATTGACAGATTCAAGAGAGTAAATGGAGACCGCTTGTTCGTTTCCCAGCCACTCAGACCCGAATAATCACAAGGAAACTATATTAGTTACAACACTCTTTGGCCAATAGCTTAGGCATATTCCTGGCTAACTGTTGTATCTTAAATTAACCCATTTCTATTAATCTGCATATTGTCATGAGGCTGTGGCTTACCAGCGTCTCTCTCCTTCAGCAGCTACATGGCATCTCCCTGACTCTGCCTACTCACTCTATATCTCTATTTGGATTTCCCATCTGGCTTTACTCTGCTAAGTATTGGCCAAAACAGCTTTATTCATCAAGCAATAAAAGCAACACATATACAGAAGGGCATCCCACATCATATGGGTCCGAATAGGCAGGGAATGTACCAATAGCCAATCTGGGGCCTGCCTCAGGCTTGAGCTGCCCTGGAGCCTCCACTACATCAGCACCTAGCAAGGAGCCATGAGATGCCAGGTGTTACAGGACAAATGTCACTTCCCACATCCTTGGCCAATGGAGTGGAGGCTGCTCTTACAGACTCCCTAACCTGGGGGTGGGTGTTGTGAACAGGTAAAAAGAATCCTCTCCCTAAGAGCTGATGAGGCATGCCCTGGGGCCTGGAGCACCAAGGAGAGGAGCTCAGACCAGGATGAGCACTTTAGGAAGGATTCCTGGGATCCAATAGCAATGACTGCTAAGGTGCAGGGGTGGGCTCGCAAAACAACTTCAAAGGGCCAGGCCGCCCCACAACCTGGACAGGTTCATCCCTCTTGGTCACCTCTAGTTATAAACCTAACCCTACATGTCTATGGTACTTTCCTCTTTCCTTCAATGTCTGGCATGGAAGAGCCAAGTCTTCTTCTGGAAAAGGTTATGTTGATTAAACCAAACACTAAGACTGGGAATGTGGCTCAGCTGGTGGAGGGCATACCTGGCATATATGAAGCCCTGAGTTTGATACTCATAAACTAGGCTTGGTAAGGCACACTGACAACCTAGCATTCAGGAGGTAGAAGAAAGGTAAGGAGTTCAAGACCACCCTCAGCTACATGGTCATTTCAAGACCAGCCTGAGACACAGTTTGTTGTTGTTTTTAAAAGTCACTGAATAAGTGGGACTCTGGTGATCCACAAAGACCAGCAGCGGTAGTAGCAACATCCCAGGCTCAGGGATCTCAGGACAGGATGATGAAACACACCAGGTAATTACAGGCAAGCCTTGGCTGGCCTCTTCTTGCTTATCAGGAGAGCAGGCAGTCAATACTGCAAGGCAGGCTGAGCAGGGACACTAAGCCACTACAGTTCAGCAGCAAGAGTGCTAAGTGCTGATTCAGCAGGGATGACAGTGCAGTTCCGGTGCCCACACTGGGGACCCTTCCTACTCTACCCAGGGTGCTCAGTGTCCTTGAATGAGTCCTTGCACCCCATGGGCCCGTTTCCACCTACAGCAGGAGACCAGACAAATCAATCAGTTGCTAGCCCACCCTGGAAATATAATAAGACAAAGGACCAAAGCTGGGTTCCTATCTAAAGCCATTCAGGCCGACTTGGAGACCACCAGGGCTGCTGTGGGAACCAGGCAGGGGCAAAGGCAGCCGTCTGTTTGTTTGGGGGGTATCTCAGCTGGAGGTTGCAGGGAGGGCTGAACTCTCTGGCTCAATGATGTCAGCTGAGGGCAGTAACAGTCAACTTCAGCTCACAAGAACAGAGTTCATTCTTTTGTTTTGTTTTGTTTTAAGAGAGTTTTCTGTGTAGCCCTGGCTGTCCTAGAACTTGATCTGTACACCAGGCTGGCCTTGAACTCACAGAGATCGTCTACCTCTGCCTCCCACATGCTGGGATTCAAAGTGTGAGCTACCACAGCCAGGCCAGAGTTCATTCTTATATTCCCACGAAAAGACAGAGAGGAGTGATGGCAGGGCTCCAGGTGATCTACCTAGGGACTGTGCAATTCCTCAGTACAGTCCAAATATAGGCTGGGAAGGGACTGATGATGCCAGAAAGAAAATCCTCATCTGAACAAGGAAATCTATCAGAGGTCAGCATTATCTCTCGTGTCTTCTCTATTTCTCTTGGTCTCTGTTGTATGTGCAAGCATGTGCGTGTGCCATGGTGTCAGTGTGGAAGTCAGGACCACCTTCAGGAGCCAGTTCTCACCTTCCATCATGTGGGTTCGAAGGCTTTGGCTTGGTAACAGGTACCCTTACCTGCTAAGCCACCTTGCCAGTCCCTCGCTCTATTCCTTCTTCCTTCCTTCCTTCTTCCCTCCCTCCCTCCCTTCCTTCTTTACTATCCTTCTTTCTTGAGATCTCATAAAGCCCAGGCTGGCCTCAGGTTCAGTACTTCTGATCCTCCTGCCTCTGCCTCCCTAATGCTGGAATTACAGGTATACACCACCATATTTAGTTAATATCATCATGCTTTGGGATGGAACTCGGGGCCTCATGCATGCTAGACAAGCATCCTACCAACTGAGCTATATCCCTAGTCCAATTTATACAATTAACTTTGAGCATGTAACAGTGAACTGCGGTAGAGCATACTCTTCCTGGATCCACTGGAGCGGTGAAAGCAGCGCACAGAGACACCAGGAAATGGGGTGGTGGATGCCAGATGGCTCAGCCTTGGCTCCTACTCCCTGGTTTCCCTGAAGCAAAATGAGCTTTCCTGGCCATGTCAAGCCACACCCAGGGTGAAGAGACAGAGCCTCCCTGTGACAGAGGAACCACACCCCGTGGCATCCCTTGGTAAAGAATACAGGCCCTCCTAGATCTGGAAGAAAATGAAATTGGCAATAAGCAGTTCTTACCTGCTCTAATGTGTGGAAACAGAAATTACAGAAATGTCCTACGGTGGCTGGGAGGGGCTGTCTTTCTCTGTAGTTCTGGCTAGCCTGGAACTTACTATGTAGACCATGCTGGTCTCAAACTCTCAGAGATCTACTTGTCTCTGTCTAGGATTACAGTAATGCATTGCTACACCCAGCATGTGCAAATGTTTTACACCTGTGCATCACATGCATGCAGTTCCTGTGTTAGCCAGAAGAGGTCGCCACGTCCCTGGAACTAGTCATAGATGTCTGTGTAAATCACACTTTAAATGCCATCTGACCGGCAATTCTCCCAGACACACACTCAAGGGAAGGCAGTAATGGCATTCAGACAAACAGATGTCCACATATATCCACAGCAGTCTCTCTCCTGACAGATGGACAAGAGGGAAGGAAGAACTGATGAGAGGACCTGCAATGCCCACTGCGTACCGGCATGCAGCCTGTTACAAAAGAGGAAGATGTGTTTGTGCAGGGGACAGCACGGAGCATGGATACATTATGCTCCCAACAAAGCCAGACTTAAAAGGCTATTTTAGACTAGAGGGGTCTAGTCACAGGAAATAAACCCAAGAAACCAATCACAGAGACAGAAGGGTGAGGAGTGTCCCAGGAGCTGAGGGACCAGAAGCACGAGGAGGGACTATGACCTGCACGGGCTTTGCCATCCAGGTGAAGAAGTATTCTGAAAGGGGACAGCACTGAGCACACTGAAGGCCACTCTGCTGGGAGCACACGGAGCATCAGCTATGTGGTTCATCTGTGGGTGCATGTAACCCTGGCATGCTCCCATTGGCAACTACGGTACCAAAGATGAAGCCTCCTCAGCTGCATTGGAGGAACAGACTGTCTCTGGCTCACTGGCCCAGGAGACAGGCATTTTCAAACTCTTTTGGGCAAAAAAAATAAACACAAAAAACCCTGTTTCTTTTAAAGAAAGAGAGATTATCAATAGGAAAGTCTGAGAGAAATGGTTATCAGGCAGCTGGGTTTCCAAAGAGAAGGGCATCTCCCATCCGACCCTGAGCTCATGTCACCCACAGCACTGAGGACTCCTGCTCCCCTAGAAACAAAGTTTCAGATACAGCCTCTTCTCCAGCTCCTACCATCTCCTGGAGGCCACCCAGCCCAGGCCTCTCCAGGAGCCATAAGGAGGGTATCCTCAGTGGTGATAAACAGGTAGTGACACCTACTCACAAGGAGCCGCAAGAAGATACCAGAAAAAGCAGAAAAGTGTCCGCCCCTAGGAGGCGCACCAAGCAAGGTAAAAGAATTGCTTATGATGCTGACAGGGTTACCCATCCAAAGTACCCCAAGGGGCTCTGCATGGCACACAGGTATTGATGAGCAAGACGGCTGCTCTGAGAGGCTGTGCAGCTGTGCAGTCCGCATTCCAGCTGCTGTGGTGTTGCCCGCCACAGTAGTACAGCTGCCCGCCACAGTAGTGCAGCTCCAGCACAGCCTTACATCTTAAGTTGCATGGAGGACACCCGAGAACTGTAGGGGAAAATTATTTTAAGGTGTGACTTTCATTTATGCTGCATTTGTTTAACTTTGTAAAGCTGTGAAATTTTTTTTGGCCTGTCTAAAACATGTGATGGCCCTAATAAAGAGCTGAGTAGCCAAGAGCGAGGCAGGAGCAAGGACACGCAGGGCTGGCAGAGAGAGAGGATAAACAGAAGGAGAAATGAGGCATGGAAGAGCAAGAGGACAAGGAGAGGAGGATGTCAGGGGCAGCCACACAGCTACCCAGCCAGCCACAGAGTCAGAGTGAAAGTGAGATGTACAGAAGAAAAGGAAAAAGCCCAGAGGCAAAAGGTCATCGGGATAATATAAGAAAAGCTGACAAGAAACAAGCCAAGCTAAGGCCAAGCATTCATAACTAAGAATACGCCTCTGTGAGTGAATTTATTCGGGAGCTGGGTGGTGGGCCCCTCAAAAAAAGACTAAAAAGCCAAAAGAGTAAAACATCACACAGATGACCAGCATTTCTGGTTGTTTTGTTTTGAGACAGGGTCCCACTATGTAGCCCAAGCAGACCTAGAATTCACCATGTAACTCAGGTTGACCCCAAATTTATACCAATCCTCCTGCCTCCTCCTTCAAAGCCAGCACAGACCTCCCTAGACTGACAGAACAAATCATCAGAAACCATTTTTTAAGAGTTTGCATATTTAACTTTTAAGACTTTTGTATTTTGTGTGTGTGAAGGGGTGGAGGACACATGTGGCACAGCTCATATGTGGAGGTTAAGACACAACTTGCAGAAGTCAGTTCTCTTCCTCCGGCATGTGGGTTCCAAGAATCGAACTCATACGGTCAGGCCTGGCAGCAGCTACTTTCCCCACTGAACCATCACATCAGCCAGCCCCCAGCCCCATAAACATTTTGTTTTAGAGATGGGACTCACTGTGCATCCCTAGCTAGCCTGGAACTCACTATATAGACTAGGCTGGTCTCACTCTCACAGAGATCCATCCATCTGCCTCTGCTTTTCATGTGCTGGAATTAAAGACATGTGCAACCACAGCCATTTTTGTTTGGTTTTATTTTATTTTGACGGGTCTCTAATATCCCAGGTGCTCAAACTCACATGCAGTAAAGGATGACCCGAACTCCTGAGCCTCCTGCCTCCATCTCCTGAGAGGTCAGATTATAGATACGTGCTGCCATACCCCATGTGTGTGGTGCTGGGGATTGAACCCAGGGCTCTGTACATGCTGGGTAAACACTCTACCAACTGAGCCACAAACCAAACCCACCATAATTTATTTCTTTGCAGATTCCATTCGATCACATAGCAGAACACAGCTATCTACTGATATCTATGGCAAACACAAGGGACGGGTTGCATGGTGTCCAGGCCTGGCCTCTGCATGAAACTTTGAGCTCGGGAACAACAAAGAAGAATCTGGTCACATGCTGCCCAATATGGAGTATGCTTCCTCAGGCACACCTTCACTCACCTCGATTTTATCAGTCTTGGCATCCCCCCAGTACAGCTTGCCCTCCTGCAGGTCCAGAGCCAATCCGTTGGGCCACCCAAGGGAGGTGTTCACCAGGACATGCCGATCTCGTCCATCCAGGTTGGCACATTCGATTTTGGGGTTCTCCCCCCAATCTGTCCAGTACATGAGGCTAGAGAAAAAGCAAATGACCATGATAGTGTCTGTTCTGTCCCTGCTGTGCCCCAATTCTGAGGGCCACACCTCCCCCAGACTCCTGGCCAACACAGCCTAAACTCGGTGGGAACATCAGGACACCCCCACAGTACAGGGTGGTACTGGGCTCCCAGGGGCAGCAGGTTCAGTTTCCTCCCATAGGAGAGCTCTGGAAGTGACCCTGCAGAGGACCTGGGGCAGCCTTATCCATGACTATTTGTTAGAGGCCAGAGCATCAGGAAGGAGGGCAGCAGGAAGCCTTCTATAAATGGTAGCAAAGCTCCGTATACTCAGGATGTGAGACATGTGCTCAATCCAAGGAAAAAGCTAAAGGGCAGCAGAGGGCAGATTTTTTTTGTTTTTGTTTTTCCTTTTGTTTTGATTTTTGGTTCTTTGAGACAGGGTTCTTTGTGTAGCCTTGGCTGTTTTAGAACTAGTTCTATAGACCAGGCAGGCTTTGAGATCTGCCTGTTCACAGAGATCTGCCTGCCCCTGCCTCCTGAGTGCTGGGATTAAAGGCATGCAACATCACTACCTAGTGAGGACAGAAGTTTTAATGCAACAAAATCCAGGCCACTCTGGTCCCAGAATATAGCCTTGTCTCCTGCCACCTCTGACCATCCTTCCTGGTCCCCTATCTGAAATACTATTCTCTGGACCTGGAATCATACACGTCACTGGCTGTCCCATTTCCCTGGATCCTCTGGCTCAGACATCACAGGTGGATAAAGACCCTGGCATCTGCTTCCCGCTCAGTTCACATAGGAGAACACTGTGACCCATGGGACTGTGACCTCACTGAGTTCATAGTGGTGTAGCTGGAGTAGATCCTAAGCTCCTGACCCATTATCTGAGCTGACCACCACCAGACCCCTGCTTCCTCACTCCGAGAGCGCCGGTTACCCCACTGCTCCTTGAATCCGTCCTCTTTAGGAACAACGCTGCGCTTTGGACACTACCACAGAGCAAATTCTTCTGCCAATTACTGGGCCCAGGGTCACTGAAGGACTATTTCAGCCTTGAAACTCCCCCCACAGTCCATTATTGGCCGCTGGCCTAAAGGCCCTGCTACCCACCTGCTCTGGGCCTCCACACATAACCCCTCCAACCTCTCCAGCTTATAAGACCCCACAAATAGACAGGATCCAGCGCTGGCACCGGAACCTGTAGGCATCTGTAGGACCTGCTATGCTCTGGTTCCTCACCATGAAAGGGGAAAACACACTTGGTGCTCACAGCGATGAGAAGCCCACAACCACCATGCTAAACCAGCCCGACTTTTAGACAGGTTTATGCCCTGCACTAAGTAAACTCTCCCTGGCCCCATCCTAACATCACCCCCAGAGCTCCATAGCACCCTCCCCATCAAGGTCTGCTCGGTTAATGTTCTAGCTCAGGAATTCCCTTCACCACCAGGCACAGACACTGGAGTCTCAGAGGCTCTGTCCCAGCCATGTCCACTTGAGATTTACATGGGTTTCTGCAGGTCCAAACTCTCACCCTTGTATCTGCATAGCAGGCACTTACCTGCTGAACAATCTTCCGAGCTGTATCCCAGTTCTCTGGGATTTTTTGTTTGTTTTTTAATGTGGATTCTAGGTACCAACTTGGGTCCTTATGCTTACAAGGCAAGACTCTTACCAACGGAACCATCACCCAACCCTCCAGGGTTTCTCACCCACTACCCGATGGCCTGTGCCCAAGCTCCTCAAAGTCAAGGAGCAGCTGCATCAGCAGCACTGGGAACTTGTCCAAGAAATGTTCTTTTCAAACTCGCCCTGCTCACCAACTCAGAACTGCATATTAGCAAGCACATCTTGGGGGCTGGGGTGCAAGGGAACGCCCCAGAGCCCACCTGCAGTCCCAGCCTTACCCCATCACAGGGTGCAACACAATGGCCCGAGGTTCGTCCAGGTCCTCAGATACCAGGATCTTTCGGGAGGTGCCATTGAGGCGAGTCACCTCGATTCGGTCAGTGCCTGTATCTGTCCAGTAGAGGTTCCGGGCGACCCAGTCCACAGCAATGCCATCGGGGTCATTGATCTCAGTGTTCACAAGTGTCTGTGCGCCTGACCCATCCAGATACGCCCTGCGGATAGCCCGCACCTCATCATCTGTCCAGTACACGTAGCCCTCCAGCGGGTCATAGTCGATGGCAATGGCATGCCGGATGTCGCCCACCTGCAGCACTATGTCTGTGAAGTCAGGTGTATCCAGAGAGATCCTTCTCAGGTCCGTCCTCCGGGCCAGCAGCAGTACTTCCTCAGCCCCTGTGGAGACATAAGCAGTGAGGTCAGAGGTCAGTCACTGTGTCTGAGGCAGCACAAGAGCCTGGACTTAACAGTGGGGCCAGCCAGGCATGTCTCAGCCAGGTCCCTAAACCATAATTGCAGCTGGGGGGCTTCTGTCTTACAGAAGATAATGCAGAAGAACAGAGGTTGGATAATGAGCCTGAAGCCCTCTAGGCAGGCCATCTGGCTTCCACCAGTGTGAGAGCTGTTTTTGCCAGCCTTCTAGTTCCTCTCCTGACCACAACGGCTCCAGACCTGAATTGCCAGTCCTATTCTCTTCTACCCACCTACACAGCTTCCAGCAGGCGCCCCGTCTTGTTCAGGCACCCAGTTCCCAGCCAGGGACAGGAATCTGTATCAAGTGACCTGCACCTAGTTCTGACATACACAGGTGCTGGGGTGAAGGCAGCCTGGCTCCGAAGTGCAGGCATGGCCCTGGACACCCGCTGCACAAGCACTGTTACAGAAGTAAGCCCACTCAACACACCTGGCAACTGAGGGAGAAACGAAAGGCAGCTCCAGAGCCAGGCATCGCCTCACCCGAGCCCAGCCAAACCCCACAAGTTCCTCCCACTGTGGCCTCTGCAAGAACAAGGTCTATAGATGGGGCTGCCGCAGGAGACAGGCAAGGAACACACTTCCAGTATTATCTGAGGGCCACTGTGAGCTGTCAAAGTCAACTCAGCACTACACACGAGAACCTGTGGGCAGTAGAGAAGCCGTGAAACCCAGGTCTCCCTAGCTGCTGTTTACACTTTGTGGCCTTGGGCTCAGTGCAGAGAGCCTCAGGTATATTAGTAGGAGTGCCCTCACAAATCCCCTTCCTGATGTGAGCTAATGCCAGGCTCTGCAGCCCCAGGACCACCATCCCTAACCAATCTGCCTATTTGGTGAGGCTCAGACCTTTACAGCTAGGCTTGGGGGTCAAGTGGCTGCTAGAGTCTCTTCTGAACCGACAGCATGCCGCACCCTCATATGCTCCAATCCCCAGTGCCTGAGTTGAAACCAAACCTTAAGAGTCAATACAACAAGGAGGGGAGTTGGAGAGAGAGCTCAGAGGTTATGAGCACTGACTGCTCTTGCAGAAGATCTGGGTTCAATTCCCAGCACCCACATGGCAGCTCACAACTGTCTGTAACTCTAAGATCTATCCCCCTCACGCAGACATATATGCAGGCAAAACATCAATGCACATAAAGTAAGAATAAATACATTAAAAAAAGAGTCAATACAAAGGCTGGAAAGATGGCTCAGAGCACTGACTACTCTTCCAGAGGACCTGGGTTCAATTCCCAGCAACCACATGGAAGCTCACAACTGTCTCTAAGTCCAGTTCCAGGGATTCTGACACACCGACATGCATGCAGGCAAAACACTAATGCACATTTAAAAAGTAATAATAATTTTTTAAGAGTCAATAGTAAAAGGGTTGTAATGGTAGTGAACACCTTTAATCACAGCACTTGGAAAGCAGAGCTAAGTGGATTTCTATGAGCTCCAGGTCAGCTTGGTCTACACAGTGCATTCTAGGACAGCCAGGGCTACGTAGTGAGACACTATATTGGCGGGGGGGGGGCAGTGGTGCGGGAGAATTGTCTGTATTCTGTCAATCATGTATTTTAATAAAATNTTATAACTTATGGAGATCTCTGTGTGATTTTCTTTGGGACTTGCCAGCTGTGGGCTACTGGGCAGGACGGAAACCCCAACAAGCAGCCCCTTCATGCTACAGAGGAGAGTCTTACTAGGACACAGACCTGGGAAAAGGGATGACCTGGGCACCTCAGCACCTGGTACAGAGCAGTGTGGGCATCTGCCTCTGTTTCAACCCTCCGTGCTAGGCCAGCAAAGCCTCTCAGAGAGATACCCACAGAGCCTCATGCAGACTTGGGGACCCAAGTATGACTTCAACCATGACACAAATGCCTCCCAACACTACCTGGGTCAGGGTATAGCTCCCTCCCAGAGTTGTATCATAGCTGGTCATTCCTTCCAGCCCTTACTGTTCTCTAGTATCCACAGAACCAAGAACATTAGCGCCAAAGATGACTTCCAGCATCACAGGGCCATGTGCCTACAGTTAAGAAGCATTTTGCAGCTGTGACAACAGCTGGGACCTCCCTAACACACCAGTCCCCAGGCCAACACCCCAGTATCAGTTACATCTGACCATGCTACTGTCAAACAGCAGAGAGCTGCCTGTACCCATACTGGCTGGCTCAAGGTTCCTCAGGGTCAGGACACCCGGCTTTGATTCCTTCATTAAAGGGAGTAAATACAACAGCTTCCTACACAGGGCTGGGGAAACTGAGGCAACAGGTGAAGAAGTGAGGCAAAGTAGCACTTGTGAGAGTCCTAAGAGCCCAACAGCCACAGAGACCCTTGGCCCAAATTCCAGCTGCCTAAGAAAGGTCCGTGTTGGGAAGGAAGGAGAGCGTAACTTGGAATCTCAACAGATTGACCTCCTCTGGGCTCTATTCCTAACATGATCTGCTAACTACTGACCTGTCAAGGCCCAGGTCACACACCACCTTCTGATCTTTTGGGCCTCTGTGGACAGCCTGGCAGGGTACCCAACCCACAGAATCATGGGGTCTGGTATGGGCTCTTTTCTACAATGTTGTGTCAAGAACAGGGATCAAACCTGCATGGAGACACAGTCCTGGAACAGAACCCACCTGGTGTGAGCATCTGGCAGGGTCCAGTCTCTGGGCTTATTTCTTCACCAGTCAGGTGGCTCTTGAGTCACTTTCTGGCTCTAATACTGAGCCAGCTGCCAACACGATGGACAAGAGAGGTCTGCTTACAGAAGATGTCCAAGAAGGGCCAGGAAAGGCCCTAAATGTCAGAGCCTCGGTAAGGGGCAGACAGTGTGTGGCAATTGTCCCCCGGCTTCACAGTGCTCCCATGGAACACTTCAGGAATCAATGATCCCCAGTGGAAACTGACAGTTGTTCCCAATACCACATTGGAACCTGTTTTGCTAACCCTGTCCCCGCAATCCTAATGCAGCCACCTATATGAGGACCATTTTCACATTAGGTATGACTTTGCCATGAAGAATGTATGGGTAAGAAACCTGGTACAGAGAGAGGCCAAGTTCCTGGCTCAAGGGCCACACAGTAGCAAGTGGGAAGATCCCTTGAGCCACCTGAGGAGTGAGTACAAGAAACTTGTCAGAAGCAACCAATTTGGTCACACCACCAGTATCTATGGGTAGCTAGCTACTTTAACGCCAGCCTAGACCAGCTATGGCAGAGGAAAAGGTGGGAAAAGCAGACTCATGAGCCCCTTCAAATCCCAGGGTCACAGAGCAGAGACCATGAAGAGAACAAGACTAAGAAGGAATCAACAGTCTTAAACTGAAGCCATGAAATACAAGGGAGTGGGGAAGGAGAGGAGAGGGGCTGTGTAGGTCTGAGAGGCTGCTCTCTGGCTCAGGAGCCTCTGCCATCACAGGGAAGAGTCCAGCAGAATGCCCCAAGGACTCCACACAGGCCCTAGCCCTCTGCAAGTTAAGTAAATATAAGGTCTTAGAGCACACCCAGGAACAAGGACTCCTCCCAGTCACCCCGAGAAAGACTGTGAATTAAATCTTGGTGACTACAGCAGTAATTCATTGCAGAGCTAACCCTGAGGCTGTTAGTGACTCCATCATGATGAACAGGGGGTCCTCTGGAACTCCATGGCTACACAGCAATTTGAGGTATTTTTAGTTTTCCCAAGAAAAATACAGAAACCACAACAGGATGCCTGAGACAGGGCCACATCTCAGCCATGTACCCAAGGTGTGAGGGCTGGGCTCAGTACACAGACTTTCAGGGCTCTGGCCAAGGTCAGGCCAGCAAAGGGCAGCCACAGAGGAGCCTCCCACCAATGTTTGCCAAGGCTGGCACCCATGGCTGGCCTCTGAGAAGGGTCTTTTAAAGTGAGGTCATAACAAAAACCCTGGTGCTGCAGGCCTGGGGCAGGCCAGGTGGACAACGAACAGCACCGGCCATGAAGAAGAGGCATGTCTACTGCTTGGTGCTTGCAGAACCAGCAAATGATATTTGTTTAGACATCAAGGAAGCAAACCATTTAGAAACAGAAAGTTTGGCCAAAGGCTTGTTTTTTACAATTATCTTTCTTTCTCCGCAGGTGGTGAAGACTGGTGGCAAGGCCCTTTCCTGAAAGTGAAACCTTCCTCTCTCTTGAGGCATTGACAACCCTAGACCTACTGTGTGGACACCTGGCTTCTCTACTTCCTCCAGGAACATACAGGACACAGGAGGGAGCATTCCCACTGCAGGCCAGGTGCCAGACACAGGGTACAGCCTTCACACCCTAACCTGTGATTTTAACGAGTTCAGAAGTCAGGAGTCAGGTGCAGCAGAGCCAACTCTCTCTCTGGGCTCCAAGGGAGGGTCCTTCCTGCCTCCCTCAGCTCCTGGTGTTGCCGGAAATACTTGGCATTCCTTGGTTCATTGCCAATCACTCTGATTCCCACCTCCGGCTTCACACAGCTGACTGCCCTGTGTGTCTCTATGGTCCTCCTCCTAAGCAGACATGCTCTGTGGACCACCATCCACACCATGCTTCAGCTTCACTTGACTACCTCAAAAGAGGCGTGACGTACAAACTAGGTCATACATGAGGTGCTGTGGTAGGAAGCTTCAGGAGGAACCCAAGCAGAAGGGACAACTGGACAATGACACAGTGACCACTCGGAAGCAGGGGTGGGCAGCACAGCAGTTAAGTATAAGCTGAGCTCAGAGGCCAGCATGTGCGCTATGGGGGAGGGGGGCGAATCCCTTGGGCCACACTCTGCTGAGAACTGGTCACACACAGGGCACCAGGCAACTCCAAGCCCAGCCTGTCCTTAAGGAAACCACAAGCAAACAGCATGCATTCCAACCACAGACACAGACAGCAGGACAGACTGTTGCTCTCAAACAAAAGCCTAGAAGGAAACAAGCTCGAAGGACCACAGGGCTGACCTGGGGTTCTCTAACAAGGTTGGCAAATATTTCCCATTAGGGACCAGGGAGGGCCACACATCTCCAGGAAAGAGTCTAGTCACGGGCAGCACTGAAATGAGAGCTCACGGCTGCATACAAACAGAATCTCACTTATGAACATTACTGCATGAACTTTGTTATCATGCTATGTGTCATAGAGCATACTTCTTCTGATTTTCTCATTATCTGTGTAAAAAAGCAAATATCCTGAGCCCTCAAGCTGTAGGGAAACCTTCAGTGAGCCCTGTGGTTTGTGGTTGGGGAGCATTAACCCTTGTAAAAGAAGTAAGAGTTGGGGCAAGTGAGATGGCACACTGGGTAAAAAGCACTTAATAAGCAAGCATAAAGTCCTGAGTTCAATTCCTGGACCCCATGCAAATGTGGAAGGAGAGAACAAAGCTGTCCCATGGGTACTATGGTATACATGGGCACATCCACATACAATAAAAAAATAAGGTAAAATAGAGGCTGGAGAGCTGGTTAAGCAGTTATGAGCTCTTGTTGGTCTGTGCTCTGTTCCCAGAACTCACACGGCAGATCACAATGATCAGTAACTCCAGTTCCTGGGGTCCTGATGCTGTCTTCTGGCCTCCATCATCACTGCACATACATGGGGCACATACATGCAGGCAAACATTCATATACATAAAATAAAATCTTTTAATAAGAGCAAAGATGGGAAGGAAGGAAGGGAGGGAAGGAAGGAGGGAGGGAGGGAGCGGAAAGGGAGAGGGAAATGGAGAGGGAAGGGGAAGAGAAGGGAGGAAGGAAAGGAAAGCACAGTCAATGACCATGAAAACAAGTAGCTTCCTGTGACACATTGACTGAGTGGTAGGAAAGCCTATGAACTCTAGTGTGCTGCAGCCTCTGCAAGTGTCACAGCCGCTCAGGCTTTCTGGACAGCAGACTGGGACCTGCTGCCCCTCTGAGCACAGCTCAGAGCCTGGGGATAGAGGCTGCAGTGCACACAGATCCACACACAGTCACCACAGCTCCAGGATGACAGCAAAACCCAACACCAAAGAGGAGAACCTGGCGGGTGATGGTGGAGCACATCTTTAATCCCAGTACTCAGGAGGCAAAGTCAGACAGCTCTCCGTGAGTTTGAGGCCAGCCTGATATACAGAGTGAGTTCCAGGACAGTCAGGGTTATACAGAGAAACCCTGTCCTCCAAAAAACAAAAAAAAAGGAGAACCTGTGAACAGTCTAGACTGGTGGTTCTCAATCTGTGGATTGAGACCCATTTGGTGGTCAAATGACCCTTTCACAGGGGTCGCATATCAAATATCCTTCATATCAGACATTTACATTATGATTGATAACAGCAAAATTACAGTTATGAAGTAACAATGGAAATAATTTTATGGTTAGGGGTCACAACAACATGAAGAACTGTATTAAAGGGTCACAGCATTAGGAAGGTTGAGAACCAC
>LOJH01013089.1:5214-25085 GCA_001685095.1 Ellobius talpinus | reverse complement strand
CTCATTCTGCAGAGAAGGCAGAGCGGATGGGCTCCCAACTCTGCTTTGTAAACTGTAGGCGTCAGTCTAATTGGATTATGGGACACACACACAGTGTCCCTTCTGGGTGGGAGGGGGCTTCCAATAGAGCCTGGTGGGTAAGTCAGCAATAGAATGGAGAAGTCTTGCCCCAAGCATGAATGGTCCCATGCCACAGGCTTGGAGTTGGGAAAGAGACTGAAATTCCTCTTTGGCATGCACTGACTCACACAATTGGTGGGACTCTTGAGTGACGTAGTCTTCTTACTGGATGAAATGATCTGATCCTGGAAAGCAGAAAGTTGTCTTTTATTTCTTTTCTTAGTTTGTGAGTGTTGCCGAAAAAAATGCAATTTATAAACAAGAGGGATTGACTTCTCACAATAATAGAGGTTGGGAGTCCAAGTTCAAGGTAGGAACAGCCTTGGGGGCTAGTGTGGCACCTTCCATGGTAGGAAGGGCAAACATGCCTCTCTTGGGTCTCTTCTATAACAGCATTAAATTGTACTCACCTCCCACTTGCCTGGTAGCACTGGAGACTCTTTAGAACGGGGACCCAAAGCCATTTGCTTTCTGATGCCCAATCTGTATCATGCCTCTGCTTCCTGTGAAGAGCTGAGCCCTGTTTACCCTCTCACAAGGAACAAGCTTTGTTTTAAAAATTTCCCATGGATGTCTACTCTGCCCACTCAGGGCTTGGCCTACTCTTCTTCATCTGGTTCCTCAGAAAGCTCAAATGGCTTTAAACCTTTCCTTTCCAGTTGAAGTAATTTAAGCCAAGTCTGCCTTTTGGCATGCTGCTCCCAGGTTTGGTACTTTTGATCTTTACTCAGTTCAGGTTATTTTCTTTGGGTCTCTATCAACCCAGGTATTATTTGGATATATATTAATCTTCAACTACTGGGAGTTTTCTCAGATATTTGCTACCAATTTCTGACTTAATTCTACTGTGTTCAGATAATATATTTTTTAAATAAAAAATTAAATAGTATTTCATTATTTGTGTGCATACACATGCATGAATGCCACAGTGTGTCGAGGTCAAAGGACAAGTTGTGGGAGTTGATTGTCTCCTTCCTTCATGTGGCTCAAACTGAGGTCATCAGATTTGTCAGCAAGCACCTACTGAACCATCTCACCGGCCCAGAGAATGTATTTCTTATGTTCTCAGTTTTTTCTTTTTCTTTTTTTTTTAAAGTTACTAAGGCTTACTTTTGGTTCAACACATTTGGTGTGAACATTACATGCAATTTAGCAAGTTGGATCTCAGCTGTGGTAGGTGAAGGATCCTACAGCTGTCTGTAAGCCAGAGTATCACTCAGGTCATCAATATTTTTCTATCAACTTGTTTCATCAATCACTGATATTGTTGAGACATACTTATGCAATTCTAAGCATTCTTTTTCCTTCTAGTTGGTTTTGCTTTATATATTTTGAAATAATTATTTGTTACATACATTGATGTATTGAGGAATTTATAAAATTGGTCCTTTATCACTATCAATATTAAATGTTTCTCTTTCTCTACCACTTTTTAAACTTAAATGCATCTTATTTTCCTAAGAGTGTGTAATTGTTCTTGCTAT
Organism: Ellobius talpinus; assembly: GCA_001685095.1. Lineage (NCBI taxonomy): Eukaryota > Metazoa > Chordata > Mammalia > Rodentia > Cricetidae > Ellobius > Ellobius talpinus. The sequence continues at coordinate 23,481 of LOJH01013089.1, read as the reverse complement.
TTTGATTGCTGTAACAAAACACCACAGATTGTATCACTTATAAAGAGCAGAGGTATACTTCTGAAGACTGGTATCTTCTTGGCTTCTGGCGATAGGCCTTCTTGTAGCTTCATAACATAGCAGGAGGCATGGCCAAGATGAATTTGCTGTTATGGTAACTCCAGAGAATGAGAACTTACTCACTTCAACACTGTGCATCAGAGTTAAGGTTTTACACATAGTAATCCCACAGCACTACCTGATGATTCCTGTAGTTTATTCATGGTGTTTAGGCCATTTACATTTAATATAATTATTAGACTGTTTGTATTTAAGTCAACCATCTTTCTGTTTGTTTCTATTTGTCTGATTTGCTCATTATTTACATTTTCTTCTTCCTCTGCCCTTAAGCTAAGTATATTTTTGATATTTTACTTTCAGTGTTGCCTTAGCAACTATGCCTCTTAGAAGTATTTTCATTGGTTGTCTATAGTTTTTATGGGTTTGTAACTTATCCCAGCCAGTCTTACAGACTTCTCAATTTTTCTTCCTAATCTGCCACCAAATCCTCAGTCTCCTTTTCTTCCCCACCCTGGCAGTGATAGAGCAGACCCAGTGCTCAGGCTCTTTTCTACCAACTCTGACTCTTTGGATAATCTCCTCTAGTCCTACTGGTTTAAATTCCATTTTTAAATTTTAAATTTAAATAAATTCCATATATTTTTAATTCTAAATATTCTTCTGAGAGTGAGGTATCCAACTGTTTAAATAGCACCACCTCTTAGATTCTAATAGAATTGTCTAAAACAGTACTTCTAAAAGATTTATTATTTATATGTCCATGTGAGGGTGTGTATAGGGGATGTGCACACATGTGCACATGCAAAGCCCAGAAGAATGCAAAGATCCCCTATATTTAGAGTTACAGGCTTGTTATGTGGGAGCCGAGATTCTGACTCTGTCAAGATTGTGCAGCAAATGCTGTTAACTGAGTAGCTGCCTCTCCAACCATGGAGGCGCTCTTGATCTTTCCTTTCAATACTCCTGTCTCACTTCAGTTTGCCATTTTTCAATGAATGGCTTCACTTAGTGGATTCAAGATGAAAACTTATGAGTTAGCTGTAAACCTTTGTTGTTTTCACCTCCTACTTTCGATTTTTTAACTAAATTTAGTAGACATTTGAGCCAGTATAAGTTCTTACCACTCATGCTTGCACCCCATTCCAGTCTCTGCTATCTAGCAATGTGGCTCCTTCCTTCCTTCCTGCTTCCTATGAACTATTCTCTACACAGTAGTAGAAATGCTGTCTTTTAAGATGCTATTTAGATCTGCCATTCTTCTGCCTAAAAGCTCCCAGGAACTCTCCTTCACACTAACACTGAGCATACTGCATCCTTTTAGCCTACACAGTCTTTACACCTTTTGGCCCTGGCTTATCTCCCTGTAATCACCTCCCAACACGCCCTCTCCCCTTTGCATATGCCGAGGCCACACCCTGGTTCTTGTGCTAACTCTTCTCTCAAGTCTGGTATCTTAATGGTTTGGTGCTTCTCAAGGCCTAAAGATAGGCCTAACTGTTCCCTCTAGCCACCCTTTCCAAAATACTTTCCCATACCCCAATCACCACCTGTCTCCAATACTATGCCTTGTCTTCACAGTATTTATGGACATTTGAAATTATACTTTTTCATACTTGTCAGAATGTTGGCCTACTGCTAGCAGACATGTTGCTGTGCTCGATGGACCATCCTCCTGGCAAGAATGGAATATTACACATAATAAGTCAATAAAGATTTATCAACTTAATCCATCACATCAGGTTTTTCCTTCCTTCCTTCTTTCCTTCCTTCCTTTTCTCTTTCATTCCTTCTTCCTAATAAAGAGAATCATTAATAGTTAACAGAATAAAAACATGGGGGTGAATATTTACTTTCTCCTACTGCTTTCTCTAAAAGTGAATTAAATCTTATTGTTGGAAGAGTTCTCTTAATAGACTCTGAGTTCATGTTGGGAAAAACGTCTCCACTGAGTGTGGACCAATCTGTCCTGAGATGAGGACAGTGGTCTCAGTCCAGTGGCTAAGAAGTGAGAGGATGTGGTCACAAACTTAAATTCAAATGGACAAGGCTGGTTCCTAGTCATGCTTTCTGCTACAGCTTTGGTCCATTGTCCAAAGTTAAAGAAGCCTAAAACCTCTTCCAAGAGGTCCTCACTCAGGACATCCTCTTTCCCAGGCTCCCATGTAGCAGGTACCCCAGTGAATGGATGCCAGATACATCACAGAATAGCATGAGACTGAATGGTGCGCCTATATGTGTATAATAGATATTCATCCTTATAACTGCCAAGGAAGGCCAGGGAAGGAGAAAAAGGCATTGGTTCTTGAATTTCCCATGTATTGGGGAAGATGGAGTTAATGAAACCCACGCTTGGCCATGTTGTCAAGATATCAAACCAAACTGGTGACAAGACCAAGGCTGTTAGTAGGGAAATTGCTGGGCCTGTATCCAGAAAGCCAGGATAGGGTACTTGGCGCAGAGTACGCAGAAGGGAGATGAAGGTGAGTCCCACAGGATCTACCAGAGAAAGACTATTGGAAATCCTAGAGGGGTTCTGCCACCAATGCACAATTTTCCTTAATTTCCTCAATTGTGGCTGTTATCCCCATAATGAGAAACACAACTTCACTTCTAAGCAGGCTGTGAGGCTGGCAGAAAGCTGAAACCTGAAAATCAGCAGATACAGGGCTGTGCACAGCCTTTTCTATTGAAATTAAGCCACATCCAAAACACAGGGAAAGGGTTCCAAATAGCTTCAGACAGCAGCCAGCCAGCCAGGGCCCTACCAGGCACCGGATGGACGCTCTCCGGACTCGTCAAAAGAGGCCCAAATCAAAAGTGCTCATTTCAATAACGTAAGAAAATAAACAAGGGGCTTATTTATAGCACAGGAAAGGTACTGGGGCAAAAGACTGCTTGTTTGGTAATCCACCCTGATAGGGCAGACAGGATCCAGACCCCCAGGCTCTCTGGTAACAGGGTAAGCTGGAAAGGGGACCAGAAGAGAGCTGGCAGCCAGCATCAACAGGTACAATCTGGAAAAGACCCAGGTAAGAGAGGGAAGATGCCTGAGACATCTGCTGTCTCTGTTCTGGCTGAAGGAAGGAGAGCCTGACAGGGGACTCCCATCAATCCCTCAAGGGAAGGTGTATGGGGGAGCAAATAAAGGAACCTCCCGGTATCCTCATCCACTGGGTTATCAATACATCTGGGACAGACACTGGAGTCCCCACATACATCTGGGACAGACACTGGAGTCCCCACATACATCTGGGACAGACACTGAAGTCCCAACATACCTCTGGGACAGACACTGGAATCCCCACATACAGCTGGGACAGATACTGGAATCCCCACATACATCTGGGACAGACACTGAAGTCCCCACATACATCTGGGACAGACACTGGAATCCCCACATACAGCAGGGACAGACACTGGAATCCCCACATACAGCTGGGACAGACACTGGGATCCCCACATACAGCAGGGACAGACACTGGGATCCCCACATACAGCTGGGACAGACACTGGGATCCCCACATACAGCTGGGACAGACACTGGAGTCCCAACATACATCTGGGACAGACACTGGGATCCCCACACACATCTGGGACAGACACTGGAATCCGCACGTACATCTGGGACAGACACTGGGATCCCCACATACAGCTGGGACAGACACTGGAATCCCCATATACAGCAGGGACAGACACTGGGATCCCCACATACATCTGGGACAGACACCGGGATCCCCACGTCCAAAGGAGGCATAAGGCTGAGGTGTACACTGGGTACCAGAATAAGGGTGGGACTAAAACATAAATCCTCAGAGACTTGGCCAGTGTTGGTCTCAGGACATATGCACAGCCCCAGATCTCTGCCAGCCGCACAGCATGGAGAATAGCATAGTGTCTGTCACAAGTCTGTGTGGATGTTCTTTTGGAGCCCCTGGATCAGAACTGGCTGCTCTTCATATATGCTCCCAGAAAACCATGGTTTCTGAGTTTATCTTTGGTATAGGAGACAGCAACATCAGTTTGCAGATGTGAAAAAGGCTCATGCTGACAACTTCTGCCAGGAAGGCTCTGTGTGGTGGTAAGGCCCAATGGGTGGCTCTGGTTTAAGTGACACCTCGCCCATGTGCAGCTCCAGAGAGGTGGCACAAATGATGGAGATTGCTGAGCAAGCCTGTGCAGCAGCTTATCTTAGGAGAGTGAGGAAGCCTCTCCAGGGGTCCATCCAAGTCAGAAGAGAAGAAAAACCCCGGAAAGGCTGCACATCAGAGGAAACCAAATGGGACAGATTCTGGTTATGAGAAAGGAACCTGGAAGCCGGTGGGGGGGCATCAGGTTGGGAGTAGGGTGTCAGACTCACCCCAGCCATTAGCTCGCAGCTGCTAGCATGAGCAGGCTACCCATACAGATCCCACACTTTCCCAGAGAACCTGGAGGCTAAGCTAATGGAGGTTGAAGACGGCTCTGTGCATCTAAGTCTTCAGATGAACTCCCAAGAGAGGGGCCAGGCTTACAGTGCACAGTGAGTCCTGCTTACTCCTGCCCTGCCTTGGACAGCACCAGGGAGCTTCTGTCACAGTGTACTGTGGAAGGGCTGGGTGGCTGCTCCAGTTGAGCTCAGAGTCTCACCTGCCAGAATAATGAGAGTTCGTGCCAGAGTCGCTCAGGAAGTAGTTGGGCATAGCTTGGGTCAGCTTGGCAGTATCCATCTTGGCCTCTCTGGGCAGCCTGTGGTAGATGCTCTGGCTGCTCCAGAAGACTACCTGGGGCCTAAGAAAGGAGGAAAGCAGCCTCCAAAGAGGCCATAGCCATAAAACAAAGAAGACCAATGGCATTGCAGTGTGGATGGGGGTCAGAGGTATGGCTCACTTTATGGAGGTTTGTCTGAGAGGATTAGAAATTCAAGGTCACCCTCCAAATACCTATTAAGTTGGAGGCTAGTCTGGGGTACATGAGACCTACCCCCAAAATAAATAAAACATCCCTCCCACAGAAAAAAAAAGCCACACAATGGTGCTGATCGGACCCAAGCCACAGGTGATTGGTGTGGGCTATTTGTACACTGTGTGAAGATGTGTTGCTGTGACTGCTGTAATAAAAAACTGACTGGCCAATAGTTAGGCAGGAGGTAAAAGCAAAACTTCCAGGGCAGAGGGAGAGAAACTAGGAAGAAGAACCTAGGCACAGAGGAGACACTGAGGAGACACAAGGAGACACAGAGGGAGTTGGACATACAGAATAAAAGGCCAAGCTTTCAGAATTAACAAGAAGTCTTCGTGTTGTTGTTTGGGAGCTAGTTGGTGGTACAGAGAAAGACTCATTACAGGTGATCTCCCAGTAGGGCCACAAGCTGTGGACCCAGCAGAAACCTTGGTCAAATCCAATCACATCCTTAACATGACCTCTGCTTCTTGATTTTGCTTTAGCTGAAACCATCCAAGGTTCTTGACTTGAACCCCTAATCATGCTTCCTTGCTATTTGCGGTCAGATCCTGGAAGAGACTGGAACCCAAGGATTATTAGGCAGTCCCTCAGCTGATATGGACAGAGGAGTCTGCCTCTGCTGGTCTGCCCAGCACATTGTAGGAGAGATTCCCTTCCCCACAAACAGAACAGAGCCCAGCAACTAGCTCAAAGCACTGTGTAAATTAGACAAGGCTGGGAAGCCAGAGCAGTCGGGGCTAGTACATTGTAAAGAGAGATCAGCAGAACATCACAGGGTGAAAAGAAGTCAGAGAAAAAGATATTTCCATTTCAGTTTTCCGGAAAAAGGCTTTGGCCTAAACCCAAGACATGGTAAAATAAAAATTAAAAGCAAACAAACAAATCAACCAACCAACCAACCAAAACTAAGAGCAAGTATCTAAGTAAAATTAATCAGAAAAAAAAGTCTTTGCAATGCTGCCATTCTCAGAAGGCTCGTTCCAGTCAGTCCCTGGGGAAACAGTGGCTCAGTGCACACATCTGGGCCAGATCCAAGGTCAGTTCAGATCCCCTTCTCTATAGGCCAGTGGGCTGGAGTGCCTTCTAAAAGATGTCTTACTCTGGAACCAGCTGTTGTCTGCTGTAGGCCAGAACATGGCGTTTTAATTAGCATTATTGTTCTGCTTCTGAAACCAGGCTCTGTGGCGTCCCAAGGGCAGATGGTCCTGACCCAAGCTTAGGCAAACTCGCTGGCTAGCTTGAGACACAAAGGGTAGAGTACAGTCCCTTGCTATTTTGAATCCAGACCACTTGCTCCATTTTCTGTCCTATTTCTACTGAGGGAACCACCTGTCCTTCAGACAGTACTTTTGAGGCTTGTGTTGAGTTTAAGGCACAGTTCTGAACATAACACTGACTTTATGCTATGCTGTAAGACCTAACCCCAGCTTTTCTGGAAATAGTGGGATACTTTGGGTGGAATGTTACTGTCCAACAATCCAACAGAGTCTATGATCCTGGGGGCTCCCAACATCTAAGATTACAGGTCCTCTTCCAAATCCAAAGTTCTCTTTTTTGTTAACTAATATTTCTGTGGTGTATTTGTTCCCAGGTGAGTGTACAGGTCACATGTGAGCATGGGCATGTGCATATGGCATCCCTAGACCAGCTTCTGGTGTTGTCTCTACCCTCCTTGTCTTTCTAGGCAGGGTCTTGAGTTTTTCCTGGAACGTGATTTAGTTAGGATGGCTGGTCAGCACTCAGGGATTCTCCCCTGCAAAGGGATTGCAAGCACGACTGCCATACCTGGCCTTTCTACATGGGTTTTGGGGACTGAACTCAGGTCTGCATGCTTGTGCTAAGGGCACTTTATCAAGTACTCAACCCCTTTAATTAAAAAAAAAATATGGATGCATGTCTGTGTGAGAGGTTCAGGCAAATATGTCCTGTGGTGCATGTGTGGTCAGGAGACAACTCTCACAAGTTGGATCTTTCCTGCAGTAGCCAGGCTGAGGGTGATGCCACATAAGCCCACCATAAGCAGTCCTGGGCTCTCTGCAAGGATTTCAATGCGTCTCCCTCCTCCCATATCTCCCATCCTGGAAACAGGATGGTGACCCCTTAAAAAATAGAGACACATAATATTGCAACTTCAAGGATCTGGGTAGCAAAAGAAACCCTTTTCTTTGGCTTCAACCTATGGCCTCCAGTGTTGTGCATGTGATACCATAAAACTTCCCATGTTATCCATCTGTTCACCGCTGTAAGCACCTGCAGTTCATGCAACAATGCAGAGCTGCAGTGTGTATCTGTAACATGTGCCCTAGCCTATTCCACCAGCGCCCCAGATTCTAACATGAACAACATGCTAACATGAACTTCCTAGATCTCTACCTCCACTTCTGCTGCATCAGAAATCTTCCTCTGGCCTCTCCATTGGTGGGAATGTACATGAGTGGACTTTCTAACAAACTGATTTACTCTGGGTGCACATGCATGGATACATGTATGTGTGAGTATGAGTGCATACATGATATAGTATGCTATGAAAGTCAGAGAAAACTTACAGGAGTAGGTTCCCTCCTTCCATTTCCTGTTCTTAAGATTGAGCTCAGGTCATCAGGCTTGTGTTGAAAACACATTTACCTGCTGAGCCATCATGCTAGCTTCAAAATGACGCAGGACCACTGGATAAGTCAGTGTTTACCACACTGCTCAACAGAACAATGGGTGGCACGAGCGACGATGACTGGCGTACAATGAGGTTTCTGTAATTATATCCATATTCTAAGCAAATTGTTATGTATTTTGTGTTCTGGGGACATATGTTATGGCTAAAGCCCAAACTGTGGCTAATCTTAATATTAGACCCAGATAAATCTGTTTCAAATCTATAACATTTAACATTTGCCAGAGTAGATTTGTTCATCAACTAGGCTTAAAGAGGTATAATTCACACATGTGCAGTATTAGGAAATACTGAAATGTAATGATTTAAATATACCAGCAACTGCTAGGATATGGTTGCTATGGCAGTATTTAACTTTAGCCAGAACCCCTTGGCCAATGTTATAGCCACAGCAAAAGAACGAGGATCCTGGGCATCCCCTCAGGGTGGGAGGTCACAATGCCCTTAGCTCTTACAACATGGTAGCAGCTAGAATGACTCCAGGGTGGCAGTCAGAGGACGCTTATTTCCCTGAGTATACCTTGAAATATCCAGGCCCAGGGCTAAGGACACCTCTGATGGATATATCTGCTCTTAGGATGTTCATGGGCCCTTCACATACTTGATGCATATGGAGCTGGGTATCCTTCCTGGCTGCATCTTCCCAGATGGACAGAAGGTTGGGTTATATGCATGGAACAAGGACAGAAGAAAAAGGAATAAAAAATAATTTTAATATCAAAAAGCCACAACAAGGAGTTGTTTGGGGACCGTCAGGACATTTCTTGGCAGCCTGTGCTCTTCTGCTATGTACCCAGGACTGTAACTCAGGACCAAGCCTAGTTCTCACCCTCAGCGGTATTGGGATCTGCAGCATGTTTTAGGCTTGGCTATTCCTCCAGATTCTGCTGTCATGAAATAACTGCATTCCTCTGCTGTGACTCCTGGATCTAAAACTGTGGACAGTCATCACAGCCCTCTCCTCTAAGGCAACTGAAGGGCCAGTGAACTGGTAAACTGGGTCTGCAAGCCAAAACTGATACTCTGGGCTCAAAACTGCAGCTAGTCCCTAAGACTTCCTTCCTTTGGCATTTCCAGAGAGTCCGTCGGAGATGGGAGGACAAAGTTCAAGAGGCTCCAGTGTGTTTGGGGAAGTCTGACCCAGGCTGTCCTTCTCTACCCCATAGTGAATGCTGCAGGGCCTAGCTGGGTTCCTCCACAGTCCTGGCTCATTGTGGCAAGCTTCATAAGCTGCCAATGTTGGGGAAGCTCTTCAGTTTCTCAGGGAAGTCATCTTTGTAGAGCACTGGGTCAGCTCGGTGCTCCACCACCTTGAGGGGCATGGTCCCAAAGACAGAAGCAAACTTATTGATGCATTCAGACCTGAGGGTGCAAGCAGAATGGAAATGGTTAGCTGCTGAGAGACAGCAAAGCCCAACATAGCCACTGTCCACAAGAGAACTGAAAGGTGCTGAAAGGGTACCTAGTCCATTGCTGGGCTCTGCAAAGGGCTGTGATGGAAAGCAAGATGATGGGAGATCCCTGGCTCTGTATGGAGGGAGAAAGTGAATAGGGGATGTTGTCTGTAGGCTTGCAGGTCAGGACACCTGCCCCTCCCCCTTAAATTCCAATCATTTTTCCAGCACTAGCAGGCCTCAAACCCAGGTGGATTAGCTCCAGCAATCCTTAACCCCATCTCTGCCAGTTATAGGGAAGGAGGATAAAGGAAAGAAAAAAGGCTTTGCTTGCTTAAACTGAAGAGGTGGATGTAAGGGTCCTATCCATGCAAGGCAGAGGAGTAGAGGGATTGGTGACTCTGATTTTCAAGAAATGAGCATTTAACTCCCCCAGCACTCACAGATGTTTTGTAAATATCCAGCCATAAGCACTGCTCTTCTGACACAGCCAGAGCCCACAGAGGGCTTTCTGCATAACTGGTGTGATTTTTGTTACTCCCACATTAGAACTGGGAGCAAGAGCAACTTGGTGACAAGAGCTGAACATTGCAAAGCAGAGCTTCCTCCGCGCTTCTCACAGCTGAACTCTCCTTCAGAGGAAAGGGTCAGGCCCCTTTATAGGAATGGCTCAGGTCAGTCAGGCCAACTTAGTGTGACAGCTGGGTAATGAGGGCGTCAGCACCAAGCCAGAGGGGAAAAACAGCCTGGGAAAAGCCCTTTTGAAGCTGGGGCCCAGAAGGATGGATTTCAGAGGGTCAGTGCCTTCTGGGCAGCTGCCCGAGAGCTACGGAGGAAGCTTGATGAAAGAGTGGCCACAGGGCAGTAGCCAGCTCCAAGTGCTCGCTGTCACCTCTCCATCTCTAGATGCCCCATAAGCTGCTTCCAAAATGTATAGAGAGAGAAGAGCTCCGGGCTCAGGAAGGTGTCTGTTAGTGAAGGCCGCCATCACCAGGTCTTCCGTCCTTGTTGCATTTCTGAAGAGCTTGCACACTGCACCACGGACTTTTGGCCACTAATGTCAACAGATCTACCCACACCACAAAGAGGTGACACCCAGTAGATGCTCCACAAGGAGTGAGTGCTCACGATAGCTCAGTTTCGAGTGGGAAGGCTCAGACACTAAGAGACTGATGTGTAAAAGCTAACTAACTAAATAAATTTGAAAAAAATGTGCCAGAGCCAGAGCCAAACCCAGGGTTTCCAGCTCCTGAGACTAAAGCCTGAGTGACAAGACACAAATCTACTTATTAACCTGTGTGGCCCAATAGGGGGTGCTGAAAGGCCACAACACCAGAACCCCTGTTCTGTACCAGGTAATTTACCTACACATCTTACTGATTTCTTAAAGTATTCCTCCCCATCCTCAATCTCTTGCACAAGGCCTGAGTTTATATTAGTCTCATGTTAGATTCAGAGAGGTTAAGTTGCCCAAGAATGATGGGTAGCAGTGCTGGAACTGGGATTCATTCATTGACTGGGATGTAAATGAACACCACTGGGTCCAACCTGCATCACAGGTTTTCAAGCCTATATTTAGTTTTGTATCCAGCAGGTGCTTGGTACAAAGATAGCCATAACTGTTCATGAGCTTATGAATGGACACTATAAATTGAAATGTAATGGAAAAACTGAAGTTCAGGTAAGATAAGCCAATTTCCTTAGGTTGGATTCCTAACTGGACATAAAATGCTGCTTTAAGTCAATACTGTCTGCCATGGCGTCCTTGGCAATGACACTCGTCAAAGAGAATGAAACTTCTTCTGGTTCTTTAAGAACTAGCAGCCTCTGGAAACAGACTTGAAGGAGTAAAAGCTACTTTCCTTCTCAGATGACAGTTCTGATCCTAGACTCCAAATCTACGACTAAATAAGTAGACTGAACCCCAGGCCCCATTAAAAGGCCCAAGGATGGTGGAACAGTTTCTTCTTCCACCAGAAGACGGAACAATGGCTAAGCAGGAAAAGTGCAGGGTTCTACAGTGAACCATCAACTGGGCTCTCCAAAAGACTCAGACTATCTTCCTTCCTCCAGCCTAAGCGCCTGATTTCTCAAGTCAGTGCTCCAACCATTACCCATGAGGCTTTGCTCACAGCCAGTGAATTTTCAAATGTGTTTCCTGCTCCTCTATGAATCTCCTGAGTGGATGGTTTGTATTTCCCAGCGGACCTTCGTCACCAAAACTCACACTCTACGACCTGGCTTAGTTACTTCATGCTGTCAACTTTTGGGTCTCCACTAAGCCTTCAGCTCACAGGCCCTCCTGTCTCAGTCTGTTTCCCTGGCAGCTTTCTCACTCCAGCTCTGCACACCCTGTCTTTCTTCCATCTCGCCAGGCCACTTCTGGCTTCACTTACTGTCTCCCAAATGTAGGAATGTCTCCCTTCTTCCCTTGGATTTTCTTAAGTCCACTGCTCTGTCTGGGGAGGTACCTTCCATACATCTTCATTCCCACCGGCCTGTGCAGAGGGCAAGCTCTCACGGCCACACATCCTACTGATGTCGTCCATGATTAAAATCTCCTGCCCACATCCACTGCCTTGTTCAAGGACGAGCATTCACCAACTGCTCACTCCTCCCCTGTATTATTTGCACTGTGAAAGGTCCTGCCATTTTTCTTGACTCAAAAACCCAAGTTATTTCGGTAACTTCTTTCCCCACAGCTTCCCCACATCTATCAAGGTGGCAACAAAACTCTGGCATGTCTTCCTTAGGACAACTGTGGGCATTTTCACTGTGCAGATTCAGGTTGGTCGTCCTTCTCCCGTCTCTTCAATATTCTTTCCATAATAAGGACTGCTTTAAACGAGTCTTAGATCAATTCCTTGAACCGGTTAGTCCCCTTTTCAAATCCTTGATGGCTTCTCAGAGTCTGAAGGAAAAACCTAAGCTCTTTAGTTGGGGATTCAACCTGGCTCAAAGTAAATTTCTTCATGCCAAAATAACTTTGAACTTGCTGACCTGGCCTCACAGTTCCCACTCTTCTGACATGCTCATCCTACTCGGAAGATGAGGTCCTGGAGATTTTTAAAATTTTTAAATTTATTTAAATTTTAATTATTTTTATTTTATGTGCATTGGTATTTTGCCTGCATGCATGCCTGTGTGAAGGAGTCAGATCCCCTGAAACCGGAGTTACAGACAGCTGTAAGGTGCCATGTAGGTATTAGGAACTGAACCCAGGTCCTCTGGAAGGGCAGCCAGTGCTCTTAACTACTGAGCCATCTCTCCAGCTCCCCTGGTGATTTTTAAAAAACATTTGTATGCATATATGTTTGTATGTATGTGTGTATGCCACATGACTGCAGATACCTGTCAAGGCTAGAAGAGGGTACTTAGTCTCTGAAGCTGGAGTTGGTTGTAGGGAACTGAACTTGGGTCATCTGGAAAAGCAGAAAGTTCTCTTAACCACTAAGCCATATCTCCAGCCCCCTGGTGATTTCTGAAGCCTCCTTTCCATGTTACCACTTTTAACAAAATTGTTCTGAATAATCCACCCAATAAGAACGTTTCTTTCTTGACTCTCGTTATTATAAACTATACTTTCCTAAGGGGATGTACCACAAACAGCTCCAGATTAGGCTTTGTAGACATATAAATATATATGTGCCTGCTGTGCACAGCCATCGCTGGTAAATAGGAAGCACTAAGCTCTGAAAGTACTGTAAGAGCTTCACAGCTTTCCTGAAGCAGCTTCCATAGCTCTCTGCTCAGGGCATCTTAACCATCTTCCCAAGTGTTCTGGCCCTGCCTGTAGCACAACTTTAAACCCACCATGAACTTCAAGGTTGTCATCAGGTCAGCTTTCTTCCCTCCGCTGTACTGTAACCTCCATGTTAACTCTGCCTGCAACTACGTGCCTCAATGCTATGAATTCTCCCCAGTACTGGGAGTAAGGTAGGTTTTAATAACCATTTTATCTACTCTGGTAGAATTACAACCGGGGCCTTTTACCAATGAGCTATGGTAGATAATTAACTCTGCCATACTTAACAGCATTTGCAGTGTTACAGGGGCCATTCATATATGATTTCACATCCACTGTTGGTAAAAGTCAATGGCTTTTGAGTAAGATATCTGTATGAGGGAGTTAAGGAGGTTATTTAGAGTTAAAGAAACAAAATATCACAGAAGAACCCAAGACCAAATGAAAGGGTCAGGAGGATTTTCTTGTGATTATGGACTTCAGGAATGAACTCTGTCAGAGATGCACATGCAGCTTGGGAACCTGAACAAAGGCTGCAGCCACATTCTTGGAGCACACTTGGGTCCCTTGACGACTGAGCTAACAGATGTTAGAGCTTGTGGGCCCGCGTATGGAAGGGCTTCTAGAAGAAGTCAGATGGATCCAGGAGCACTGAAGGCTAGGGACCAAGAGGGTCTAGTGCAGATCCAAGTGGTCATGAAGAAAGACACCCATGACAGAAGTCTTAGGATTCCTAGCCCAGGTGACATGACACGCTCACGTGACTGCTGAGGAACTAACAGAATGGTTCAGAGTCACCCTGTTGTTGCAGCCTTCAGAGCCTGGCAGGTGGCATAGCAGGGACAGTGGAAACATTTTGTCTCTGCTGGGTTGGGCTTAATTCTTTCAAATCAAGCATTACTGTAACACGGAGCTATTACCCTGAGAAACAAGCCAGTGTTTCCTTGGAGTCAGCTCACTTCCATTCAAGTGACTACAGACAGTCACTCAGTCCACACAAAGGATCTGGCTTCTACAGCTTAAGGCCAGCTATATTTTTTCAGAGCCTTTCAGCCATTACAAATTGAGTGAGGAGCATCCCAAATTAATTCACTGGGTGACCTGGGTTTGAACTAACTCAATTTCCACAGTGCAAAAGGAGGTGACTGGCTACCAGCTGCTCTCCTTGTATCTCTAACACAGTACCATAAACAGGCCCAAGCAGGAAATGGGAATGGAGACTAGGGTGGACCTCTGTTCAGAGACATACCTTTCCACCATGTGAGTCTGGTCGAGTGAGAGCCCATCGATGGCCGTGCACTCAGGACACTTGAACTTCTTTCTTGGGGTTACCTGCCAAGGAACATGAAACACATGGCTGTCAGTGCCCAGCACTATAAAGCCACTCTGTGATGCCACTCTGCAGGCTTCTGTGCAGGGATATATATACCTGTTCACCCTGTGCATGTATGCACACATGCACATGCACACACACCTCAGCACTCCTCCATTCAATCTGTGCTGCCTCAGCCAAGGACAGAACTCCCAAGGGCCCAATAAAAGCAGCTTGGAGGGCTTTTGCCTTCTGTAACTGGAAAGAAGCCGTGATGACAAGCTCCTTAATTCCTGTTTAATGACTGTTTTCTCACTGCCAAGGTCCTTGTATAAACACCATTTGTTCTTGCAGTCATGTGGGCGGTGAAATACAGCCTCCCACAACTTGCAGTCTAACCTTGGTCCCAAAAGGCAGCCTCTCGCCTTCTCTTCTAAGGCCCAGAGCAGCACCTCTCCTGGAGATGCGGGTTCATTTCCCAGTTCCCTTGGTCAGGAAAATAACTATACATATATAACGTGGGCTCTGATTTGAACACAGTGTTTCAAGAATAGATATATATTTTCAGGCCCAAAGACCTTGTTTTTTTTATTTATTTTTTTTTTAGCTTTTAGTATGTTATGGCATAGGTATTTTAAAATACTTGTAGTTAGATCTTTAAAGCCAAAGATTAGGACAATTGCATAAGTATTCTACTCTCTGTACAGAAAGCAGTACCTATTTACTGTTCCAACAGATTCCCTGGCCCAGAGAACAATACTGAGCTCCAGACAGCCAAGCAAGGGGGTGGCACAGACTCTCACCTTAATGACAGCTTTCCCTGTAACATTGGCCACCAGGAAATTCATGGCAATATCTTCACAGTTCATGTGAGCATCCACCCAGTTCTTGATGTCCCCAGGCATTTTGTAGGTATACAGGTAATTAAAATACTGTCACATGAGACATAAAAGAAGAAATACAAGAATAGTAATTCTCCCTGGCTGGAATGTCAAGGGTAACTTGGTGGCACAAGGACAAAATTAATCACAAGACTTGACTAGTTGAAAAGGCAAAAGGAGGTTAAGTGGCCTAGCACCTTTAAAATGGGCTGGTACTGTGCACCGTGGGACACTGTGTCACACACACATCACTAAAATTTTAAAATGGTAGGTATGTGCTTTTAATTTCTTAAGTTACGATTTACTTTAATGAAGATTCCTGGATAAGTGACAGGGCAGATGGACGGCGCCAGGCTCAGCGAGCTCACCTTCCTAAGATTCCCTTTAAAGTGTAACATTCAATAAATGCAAAATAGAAAGTAAGAGAATTATTTCCATTGTCTTCCTATTAATAAAAAGTGTGAGCCAAACATCCAAGGGGTCATGAGATCAATTGCTCCAGCAAGTCTTTCTGTGGGCCACGCCATGAGCTAAGAGTGAAGGCATGTGCTTATAGAAGCTGAACAAGGGCGAGGCAAACCTGAAATTACCATAAACTCCATGAGTAAACTAGAAACTAACGGGTCAAAACTAAGTAGCCACATGTGGAGGTGTGTTCCCCTAGTCCCAGCACTTGGGAGCCTGAAGCAGGAAGATTGTGAGTTCAAAGCCAGCCTGGGGACCTAGGAAGATCCTGCCTCTAAAACCAAATGTCTGAACAGACATGCAGATAAGCATGTACTATCATGATAAACTCCCAAAGCTATCAACAGTAATCTGTTTTGTTTGTTTGACTGAGATCAAAACCTCTATCTTGACCTAGAATCTCAGAAAAGTGGAAGCAGCAAAGACAGCCAGCAAGAGAGCAGGCTCAGCAGAGTGCTCTACACATTAACTTGGTGACAACAGGTGAGCGAGTCTCCTAATTAAACCCCACGCTCTCAGGGAGACTGCAGGGCTGAGGGAAATACTCTAAAGCCAAAAGCATAGTACCCAACCTTGCCCTAATTAAAAAAGTAAGGGGTTGGAGTTAAGAGCAGGTAGTGCTTTTGCAAAGGACCTGGGTTCAAATCCCAGCATCCACATTATGTGGCCCACAATTGCCTATAACCCCAGCTCCAGGGGATCCAACATCTCTGGGCTCTGTAGATATATGCTCTCATGTGCATACAGGCTTCCCTCCTCACATCTACATAATAAAAATAATAATAAAAGGAAATCTTTTTTTTTTTTTGCTTTTCTAGACAGGGTTTCTCTGTGCAGCCCTGGCTGCCCAGGAATTCATTCTGTAGACCAGGCTGATCTTGACCTCAGAGATTCACCTGCCTCTGCCTCCCAAGTTCTGGGATTAAAGGCGTGTGCCACCACGCTCAATATAAAAGTAAATCTTAAGTCAACTCTCAGAACACACTCAGGAAACTGCCTCCTTACCAGAACCTGGTCAGAACTCACACAGTAAGATTAATTTTATTCATCAAAACAGCTAAGTTTAATTTTCTAAATGTACTGTTATGCAAAGAATGGCAAGGCAGTCAGTTTCATGTCCTGTTGGCATTGGTAATAAAGGAATCTAAAAACACCCAGGGAATCATTTCTGTTGTAATTATACCTTTAGGAACCTAATAGTCACAAGCACAATAGTTACAAAAAGGATATAAATTGCTACTTAAGCATTAGATACTAACATTATCTGAAATGACAAAAATTAAATATTCAATGGTAGAGAAATACATAATTTAAGGAACATTAAGACAGTGGCTTATTACCAATTATGCTACAAAATAACTGTTTATAAAGAGAGATGAATGGCATGAGAAAACACTAATAGCAAAAAGGCACAGATGAGAATGTGTACAACTACATATGTGTATGTGTGTGCAGAGAACAGAAGGCCAGAAAGGCACCTCCAACCAAGCTGTCTCTAAATGATACAAGAACAAGCAGCTTTTCCTCATATGTTGATATGAATTTTTGGTGCTTTTTATTTAGAAAGAGTATCATACAACATGACTCTTCCAAGCCTTTTAGGCAAAACCTTCTTCTAAACCCAGCGAAAGCTCTGGAAGATTAAACAAGCAGTCAAACAGGCGCTACACATGCCCTTACCTTGTGGTAGAAAGCTGCACCCGTGAGCACCATGGACACTTCATTGGTCCACTCAGACTCATACTTCCACTTGTTCATCTCATGGTCCCAGAGATGCAGGCGGCCTGGGTAGCCTACCAGCCGGTCAGGAAATTCCCGCCAGACCTAGGGACAGAGCATACCGACAGAGCATCCCCAGTTCAGATGAGCACCGAGTACCGAGGTTCCCAGGCTGGCCTCAACAGACCCCTGGGGTCAGGGTGGGCTACTGAGGACTCCCCCAAGCAGGTGCTAGCATCCCACCAGTGTTCAGAAGTAGAAGTGGACTTTGATTTCTTCTAGAACATCATGTGCATACATGGCCATTTCATGTGGAAAAAGGGCTTGCTGAGCATTGTCTATGCCAGCCAGACATGAAACAGACTGCCTTTCCTCCTCTGAAAAACAAACATTCAGAAAATTAAACTTAGCTGTTTGATAAATAAGACTAACTTACTGTGTGAGCTCTGAGCAGGGTCTGGTGGGGCGGCAGTTCCCTGTATGTGTGCTGAGAGTCAGCACTTTACTGCCCTATGCTCTGGAACATTTTGAGAACAACCAATTCTAGATTTGGGAAATCCTCAGAGATGGTGCTTAGACTGACAGAACAGCACACTAGACACCGATGAGGTACTTCCGGTTCTTTCTCCCATGTGTTTCCTGTAATTTAGTTTGACCTTTAGAAACAAGGAAGGGGCTGAGGGGTGGAGGTTTAGCTTTCATCTGCCTACCTTGAACACATCAGGATCATGAGTTCAGATCCCTAGAACCTACACAGGGAAGAAGTAGGGACACAGTGTCCCCATGATCACAGCAGAGGGCAGGGACAGGCAGACCCCTGAGGCTCAATGGCCAGCTTGCCTAGCTAAATCAGTGAGTTTCAGGGTGAGTGAGAAATTTTACCTCAAAAAATTCAAGTGGAAATCGATCAAGAAAAGACAGCAGTGCTGACCTTGGACACATACACCTGTACGTATACAAAGGCTTTGGACACATGCACCTGCATGTACACATGGGCCTTGGACACGTGCACCTGCATGTACACATGAGCCTTGGACACGTGCACCTGCATGTACACATGGGCCTTGGACACGTGCACCTGC
>LOJH01013088.1:14024-25086 GCA_001685095.1 Ellobius talpinus | reverse complement strand
CCAGGCAGTGCTTAAATGAATACAGTTTATGTGTTGTTATTTCGGGTGTTAAGTCAGGCGGGACGAAAAGCAGGCCTGCTCCCCTTTCACTACAGGCTTCTGCTGCTAGAAAGACTTTGATGTGGAAATTAGGAAAGCGCTTGAAGGAGTTTGGGAACAGAATCAGGGCATGAGGTGTGGAGAGTTAAGCACATGCCAAAGCACCCAAGGTTTCTTTCCTTTTAGAAAGGGTATTATTACTATGTATCCCAAGTTGGTCTCAAATTTGTGACCCTGCTACTTCAACCTCCTTAGACCTGGAATTATAAACTACATATTTTGAAGGCAAGATTTTGAAATTAATCCTAAACAGTGTTTTTCCTGTTAAAGTACTTTAAATAGGGAATAATGTGGAATGTTTTTAAAGTATGATACTGAAATGAAGACTAGTTTGGAGATGTGTAGCAAGAGTAGAAACAGAAAGATAGTTGATGAGGCTTTTGTAATAGCAAAATGTGACACATTTGAATACCTTTCGGGGGGAGCATTGAGAGGTTCAAATGTAGGACAATTTGATTGTAATTTATACAGCACGAGAATCAGCAAAAATGCTTTTGGTGTTCTTATAGACTCAAGCAAGTGACAGTGCCATTTACTAAGATACGGGAGACTAGGAATGGTAAATTTTATATACGAAAGAAAAGAACAAATGGTCCTATTTGGACATGGCACTTTTAGACCTCTTCGATTCTAATGAGTAGTTAAATAGATGTGCCTGAATTTACTCTAGATCTTTGGACTTCTAAAGTTCATGGTGAATACATAGAATTAAAGGGAGGAGAAAAAAACATGCCCTCTAAAAAGAAATAGCAAAGAAATAAAGAAAACCCTCAACAGGCTCAGTGTTTAGACTTCAGAAGGATGAGAAAGAGTCTGCAAAGGAGGTAGAAGGTCAGGGAATTGTGAAGCAAAAGGAAAATTAATCTAGCTATATGGAATTCAAGAAAAGAACTATTTCAGAAAGGAGGGAACAGTATGTGTGTTGGAGCCACTGAGAGGCCAAGGGAAATGATGAGTCAGAAACTTGTGACCACACAAGCCATTGTATTCTTGACAATTTAATTTCATTAAGTCATAGATTGGAAGAAGAGTGAAAGGACATTGAAGAAAATGTCAAAGTTAATTTAAAATGAAAGATGAGGATAAATTGACTAAGTAGAGATAGCATATGTAGGCAGTGATTTCATAGTTTTGGAGGAAGGCAGGCTAGCAAAGAGAAACTGCTAAAGAGGCAGTAAGTTATAGCCAGGTAGGAAAAGAGCAGGTTCTAATGTTCTGTTCTCCATAGCAGTAGCTATTGTGAACATGAATTTACTTTTTTATGTTATGATGGTTAAAATGAATTTTTTAATTCACACTGTGAAGACGTTCATAATACTCAGAATATTGGATACGCTAATCATTTTGTTTTATTCTAACAATAAACATGATGTTTTAGAACATCATGTCATATCACTTAAGTATGTACAGCTTGTATTTGACAGTTAAAAATAAAGTAAAACTTCAAAAAGCTTTGGTTCTCCTGGAGGCTAAAAATTATGACAATACCTCGAGGAACATGGGAACTGAAGTTGTGGAAAGGGGTGGGCTGCTTAGAACAATTCACCCGCTGATCCTGATGACCTCATGAGGGTGGGTAGGTGAGAGAGAATAGCAGGGAATGCGTAAGAGAGAAAGTCTGTGAGAGTGACCTTCTGGGGAAAGTGAGACGAAACGGGATCCAGAGAAGAAACAGGGGATTCAATTTTATAGGCTACTGCTAAGGAAGATTGATGAAGACAATGGATACGTGTGTGTGTTTATAGCCTTACCGCGAGATTTCAGACCACCAACTCATCTTTCCCAGCTGGCAACTGGAATAAAGATGATGACATGCTCAGGTCAACCATGAGAACTCCCCTAATGCTATAAAAAATGAAATAAAGTCATAGGATGAGTAAAATGGTCAGATTTACCCCTGCTACTTGTTTGGCAAGACAATGGATTGCAACCTTTTTCTAGAGGACAGATGTCAGACTTTAGGTAGTGAGCAGGAGACCCCAGTCAGCAGCTGGATTCTATTTATCTCTGATCACCCAGAGTGTGCACCTGCTGCAGCATCATTTCTTATAACTATTATAAAAGTTCATTTGTTTTATCTGTAAGAATTTCAGGCTGTCATTCTTCTGTTTAAAATGTACAAAAGAAAGGAAATCCCCCACCCACACACAGCATGGAAGAAGAATACAGTGCCATTTTGAATATAGGATAATAAAAAACAATTGTCCAAAAATGCCAGAGAACAAGAGAACAGTGTGGCTTGGGGCGCCATATTTTGGCATATTTTTTGTATATCCATTTTATGTTATTTCCAGAGCAGTTCCCTGGATTTAAGTCAGGCTGGCCAAGCTGGCTGACATTGACATATCCCCCTAGATACATCTGACAGCCATAGCCCACCAGTCATCAGCTTAAAGTAGTATTTATGAACATCTTTGAACACGGTCACACAGTAAGCAAGACATAGAGGAGAAGGAAAAGCAATATCAGCTGTGAGATAACACTCTCTGTTTCCATATTTCTTCACCATAAAGCCAAGAATTAAGTGAACATACTAAAGGCAGGAAGTATCTGCCACCAGGAAAGAGCCAACTGTGTTATATTTAAGGAAAATTTCAAGAGGCATCACATGGGAGAGGATTTTCTGTCATTAAAATGAAGTGTCATCTTAGGTTTCCTCCTACATATGTCAATTTAATTATAAAACAGATTTTGTACATCAGAAGCAATAATGAGGTACTGGATGAGTGGGTGTGGGTGTGTGTACATGCACGTGTAATTTTTAAATATTCAGCATGAAGTTTTCTGCACTCCAGAGAATTAATCAAACTGTCAAATCCAAGACCCAAAACTGAGAAGAACACCCAGTGGTGTGTCATGGTAACTTAGCAACCAAAGCTGAAGAGGGTAAGACAAGAATTTCTGTCATTTCCTAATATTTAAGAATGTCTACCTTATACTCTCCTTGCTCATTCCCACGCCCACACTCTGATCCCTCTGGATTGTAGCTCACTAAATCATATCTTTCATATTTTTAATGATATTATGCATGACGATTTCTACTTAGGGGACAGTGAAAACCATTTCCTGGAGCCTGAACTGTAGAGTATCTGTGAATCTTTTGTTAACCAAGACTAAGTCATTGCAGGTGATGGTAACAGGGCTGATAACCATGTAGATGCTCAGCAACTCCTTTATTTAAGAACACACCTAGGGACTTAGCAATTCCCATGATCGGCTCTGCACAGCAAGTTCTTCTGTCAAAATTACAATGTTGCAGCCATTCATGTATGGGCATCAGCACAGAATCTTCCCAGAGTGGGTCCAAGATCTCAATTTATGGCAGAGAAATTAAGCCCTAAATTATACAAAGTAGTTCCTCACCTTAATGCCTGGGAACCATCATAAATGAATTGTCTAAAAACAGAAGAAAAAGAGGTGTGGTTTGAGTCATTAACAATGTACACAGTATCCCAAATGGCCTTGAGTTAGTAAGAAGATAGAGGATGTTCACCACTTTGCTTCCAATTTTGTCACTATTGACCAGCCACACTGGTCTTCATAGCAGGCTCTTACAAGGCAAGAGGCTTGATGGTGGGCAAAAGTCAGGGTGAACTAGCACCAACTCTTCCCAGGATGACCCTCTGTGTTGCTTTGAAAAGCATGTGTTTCCTGGAGAATGATGCACTGGTGGCCATTTCTTTTCCTCCCACGTGTGGTGTTAATAATCACACTATGGAGGTATTGTTGTTCCGTTGTATTCTTGTTCCATTTCCAGTTTTGCTGGGGCTGCTTTATACCGTTCATCTTGGTGTGGACATGGGACTATTTACTTAGGAAGCATTGCCTGAGAGTTCCCTTGGGAGCAGTTCCCTGTGCCCGGAAAGGAACAGGTAATGTTCCTTACCATCAGAGATCTCAAATAGATCACCTTCATAATACAAAATATTGTACATCAACACCGGACTGTACTTTCTCTGAGTCTCATTACCTTTAACCTTCAAATATTGATCCTAGGATGCACCAATAACTCTGCCTGGCCTCGATGTTAGAGCTGCCTGACTGAGAGGTGCAGAAACCTGGACTGTGGGAAACAATCCTCTGAAAGAGAGAAAGAAAAAAATATTAGACTTCTTTTATATTATTTTAGAGAAAGGAAAAAAAGATTATAAATAAGATGGTATTTGAACATTCTCATTTCTATATTACTTTCCAGAAATCACTGCGTGTGTGTATGTGTGTGCGTGCGCGTGTGCGTGTGTGTGTGCGTGTGTGTGTGCGTGTGTGTGTGTGTGAGTGGCCATAAGGGAGGCAGGAGTTTACCACACATTAACTGTGACATCATCAGGGCTGCTACAATGTAAAACATCTCACATTTGCTCACATTAGTATATTTATAAGCTATGTATCTAAATTCAACTAATCCTCAAAATTGGGCTACCTTAATATATTCCTGAACAAAATCAGCACTAATTAAAGACAACAGTGCACCAAGTAAGCAAAATGTATCTGATAGAGTTGACAAGATCCCCTCCTGCACCTTCTCTGCGAGCTTTACAAGGGGTCAACAAGTGCAAGGTAAGGGCTCTTACAAGCAATACTAGAATTTGCAGAAATTGCATTTACAGTATTTTGAAATGTTTGTCTATTTATTCTTAATTAATATAACTCTCTATTAAACTTCAGCCTAAATGCTTTTCATTCTTATTGTATTACCTAATACCTTGTTAATGTGTGTATAATATCCATATATTTGAGTGAGCCACATACTTAAGTACATGATGATATCAACAATCAGAAAGTTTTGAGGCTGCATCTTGAAGTCATGCTTCCTGTTTAGGTTTGAAGACCCTCCAGGTCCCCTGGCTGCACACAGCCACACACAGTCATACGGACCCATTTATCCCTCTAGTCCGTATTGGTCTACCTGTTGCTTTGTCCTCTTACCTTTCAACAAAGCAAATAATGTATCAAATCTGGAGGGAAAATGCTGGATTTTAATGAAAAACAGCATTTCATAAGCAACTCTCTGATTAATCCTTTCTGGTAAATTTGCAATATGACATTTCTCTATAGGATTTCCTTACTTTTACTTTAAAAGCCTAACAACCGTGTCAAATACAGCTGGGAACTTCCAGATCACTTGTTCTCCGAGTTGTTTTCATCAGTTGTAGCTTTATGTGCTGGTCTCTGTCTGCTGGAGGAGGGGCTTCTTAGATGAGGGGTGAAAGCTACACCTCTATGCTTATGAAGATAGGTGTTTACCATACAGTCAGAAGTAGAAATGTTATATGTTTCCATCTAGGGTCCAGGGTCCCACTCATCACCCACGGACAGTTGGCTAGGTTTACAGTTCCTAGCATAAATTTCCTCCATGGAGTGGTCCTTAAGCCCAACTATACAGCTATTGGTTACTCCCAGGATACAAGTTCTGCCATTTTGTCTTTTGGGACATCTTGACGTTCTGTTCGTTGTTGGTGTTCCTAGGTATGACAACTGCTCTTCTCTCTCAGAAGCTTGCATAGTTCTTTCTGGTACTGTGAAAACTAGTCCTTGGGGAGGAGGCTGCTAGGCCAGGGCCAGGTCATCTCCTCCAAGACTCTTAACCTTAAGTTTCTCAGAGGACACCAAAGGAAGCAGCAATAACCTATATTGATTTGGGTGTCTCTTAGAATGCCCTGTTCAGCAACTGAAAAGAGGTTTCCTGTGTTTGGCACTATGAGGTTTGATAGATAATCTATGGCTCTTAGTAGGGAATTATTGCTCCCAAGTTTTATAACTTCATTATACATATATGATAGATAGATAGATTAACATATTTGTATACACATGTGTATACATAAATGTATGTGCATATATAAATAGATACATATGGTACATGCATGTATCATATATATACACATATATATCAAATATGTATATGTGTGTATAATTTTAAGTAGACATGAAATAACATGATTTCCTATGACTTTTTCAAACAATTCTAGTCTTGCTTGTTCTCCTTCTGTGTGACTCTTTCCCCTTCCCCCCACAGGTAAATTGCTCCCCCATTGTTTCCACTTCCCCTTCCTAGCGCCTATGTCCTCCTATTCCCCTCTCTTGAGTCCTTCCATTCCTTTTGTTTTCCCCCTTTTACTTCATGGTATCTGCTGTTATTCCAGTTTTTATACTCACAACAAGTTTTAGAGCTAGAAGCCAGAACTTATTGAGAACATGCTGTGCTTGCCTTCTGGGTCTTAATCGTCTCACTCAGTATAATATGTTCTCTGATAAAGGATTAATATTCAAAATATATAGAGAGCTCAAAAATAGAGTTAAAAACAATTTTTTAAATAGATTGTATGTCTGAAGAGAAAATTCCTTAAAGAAGAAGCAAAAATGGCTAAGAAATCTCTCAAACTTCAACTCTCTTAGCAATTGGAGAAAGGTCAATTGAAACTACTTTGACACTTGCATCCTACCCCATTCACAACAGCTAAGGTCAACCAAAAAACCAACAATAGACACTGGTGAGGGACAGTTGTTGGTGAGATTGACAACTCATACAGCCTCTATGGAAATCACTGTGGATAATTCCCTCAAAGCTCAAATTAGTTCTATACAACCCAGCTATACTGCTCCTTGGCATATACCCAAAATGATTCATAGGATATGTCACATGATGTGGGATGTCCTTCTCTATATGTGTTGCTTTTGTTGGTTAATGAATAAAGCTGTTTTGGCTAATGACTTAGGTGTATTCCAACTAGCACTTATATCTTAAATTAATTCATTTCTTTTTATCTGTGTATTACCACAAGGCTGTGGTTTACCAGGAGGGTTCTGGAGTCTTTCTCCTTTGGCAGTCACACACACACACACACACACACATACACACACACACTTTGGAATAGTATTCAATTTTAAGGAAAAATAAAGTCATGAAATTTGAAAGTAAATTTTGTAAAGTGTTTGAGGATATAATAGGCAGAAATCCTGACTGAGTTTTTCTTTCAAATAATCTGAGAATTTCAATGTAGTTGCAATACCATTTAATGTATGAAAATTTACAGAGCAAAGATGTGGTTTGTACTGTAACTAGTTCATTAATTACTTTTAGAATTTCACTATGATATCTTTAAAAATGTGTGTGTATCTCTGTGTGTCTGTGTGTATGTCTATGTGTCTGTGTGTGTTTGTGTGTGTGTATGTGTCTGTGTGTTATTACTAGAAAAGAAACACTGAGGAAGGGAGAGCATTCCAGTGCCTCTGCTGCGACTTAGGCGTGGCAGTGGTGATCTCTCCAGGAGTAAGTATATTCGAACAAAGCAAGTCACTGTGGATTCTGTTAGAAACCTCAGTCAACTCCAAATTATGTTTACCAGCCTCTTTGAGGGAATCGCATACTTCCACCTTATACCATCTGTAATCCAGTTCCTTAATTTATAAATTGTTAGAATAGGATCGATTCAATGTTATGAATGCTTTACTTTTTTAATTTCTTTGCATATCTTCTTTAAAGTAAATAGGATTCCATTTATAGTGAAGTTCTCAAGGCCAGGTAGAATTAATTGGAGAAAAAAAGACCCCATTGCACATCACATAAATATGTATTTTAGATGAGATCTAGTAGCACACTGTCATTTAAAACTTGATTACTTTGCCTAAACCTGCAATTGTCAAGTGGCCTTTGTCCTATACCCAACAAGGACAGAGCCGAGAGCAATTTGCTGTAAGAAACAAGGAAATTTCTCTTCTGCCAAACTTTCTTATGACTGCTACTCTTGGAGGCAGAAAAAAATGCTCTATAAAGGCAGATATTAAAAAAAAACTGCTGCCCTTGTCCAAGTTCCTATCACATGTGACCTGGTTTTCCAAAACTCTGTGATGCCTGGACCCTTGTTTCCCAGCAAGAGCAGTAACTAACTCTGCTTTCATGAGACTCCTTCTAGTTCTGTTTGCAAAACATACCCAGTATGCCCATTAGGCGGCCATCTGGCTTGGGGACCACCGCACAGCATCCTCCTGGACCTTTGATCTGAGGCAGGAACCAAACTGTCTTTTGTCAGAATTCATCTGAAGACACAGAGGTCAGCATTGTGGGACAAACGTACTCGTCTCTGACACTAGAACTAAACAGAAAATGTTTGGGGGATGGTGGGTGGCCTGAGGCTGATTCAGGTTTCTGGAGAAAGGCGAAGAGTACAGTAGTAGGCTGATTGTCCTTGTAAGAGTATTATAAGGGGTAAGCATTGTGGTGTATCATTGTACAGGGATAGGAGGGGTAGACAAGCATGCAATTAATACCCCAAATGATACTATCACTAATTTATTCTCCAAAGATTCCTATGCTCTTTCATGTCCATTTTAGTACCTTTTAAATGGAGAAATCCAAGAAACAACATGGACCTCCAGTCTATTTCACTATCATTTGTACTTGCTCTTTGCTACAGTCATTTGCTGAAGCTACTTCCTGACCTTTTGAGTAAAATCAATACTCTTGGTGGTAAATTAGAAATATTGAGTAAGGATGCTTCTGTAACTCAAAAGGAAAATCTACAGCTATTCCCAGTGTATTTTGAAGAAATTACAAAGCCTCTACTTAAATTTTAAGGTCCTTAAAAGTTAAAACACTGTAGTGAAAGATTTATTTAAATCAGCATGGTAATATTTTGATTATCTCCAACTTAGTGATTAAAACAATATCTGCTGATTTAGTTTATATTTCTGAGGGCTGGAAATGAGGGTGGGTCTCATTAGGTCTTTTGGCCATGGCTGGACAACACATAGTCAAAGTCATGTCAGCTAAGGTTAACTAAGGAGCATCACCTGTCTGTCACATATAGTGATTGTGAGAATGGGCTTCATTTCTTTCATCTTCTAGCAAACTT
This sequence comes from Ellobius talpinus, assembly GCA_001685095.1. NCBI lineage: Eukaryota > Metazoa > Chordata > Mammalia > Rodentia > Cricetidae > Ellobius > Ellobius talpinus. The sequence goes on along the minus strand of LOJH01013088.1, from coordinate 16,138 downwards.
GTCCAAATTTGTACATGTGCTTCCAAAAGTCTAAGAAATCCAGTAGTGACCTTGACTTAGCCCAAACAGCCAGGGTTCAATTCATAAGGTAAGAAAGCTCACTCTATGATTTCATGGGAGGGGCTACATATGGGCCTACTACAAATGAGAGTCATTTTGGAATCCACCCACTAATCATGATAGAGACCACATGTTTGATTACTTGTACACGTTTCACCAATCTTAACAACTGAACCATTGTGTTCTTGTTTCAAAGTTGATAATACTGAAGCTTAGGGACCCTAGGTGACTTTTCCACCATCAGGTATTAGAAGCTGACCAGCTTGCCTTGAACCAGGATTTGTGTGGCCTAAGTCTTTTCATTTAAATATTTTACTTCATGCTTTTCTATGTTCATACTTTCCAATTATTTTATTCAGCAATAGTATTTCTTTTCCTCTTATTTCAAAGCCTCTTAAGATTTTATTATCCCAATCTTTTTAATTTATTTCAGTTTTACAAGTAAAAGGAAACTGAGATGGCTGGATATTTTCTTTTTAAGAATGAGACACACTTTATCTTTCTTAAGTTAATACCAAAATAGTCTCTATTCTTGATTTACGTAATATTAAAGACATTTTTTGGGATGCAGTAGGAGCTACTGTCAGAAACCCATTCTTCACTGAGGACTTTCACACTGAGTATCACCTCCATAAAACAAAATAAGTGGCCTCTGGAGACAATTTAGTTGGTAAAGTGTTTGATGCCCAAACAGGAGGTCTTGACTTTGAATCTCCTGTACCCCTGCAAAAACCTGTGCATATATATAGTCCTAGCACATGTGTATGGAGGCAGGAAGATCCCTTGGGCTTTCCACCCATGCTGTCTAGCATATCAACACGGTCCAGGTTTAGTAAGAGACTGTCTCAAAACCTGGGCTAGAGAAGCTACAGCTGTGACTCAGAGGGTGCAAGCACTTCCTGCTGTTTTCTGGAGGCACAAATTCAGTTCTTAGAGCCCTTGTTGAATATCTCCCAACCACTTGTAACTCAGGATCCAGGGGGAGTGAATGCCGTCCCTCACTGACTTCTGGAGCTACTCATACACATATGACATATGGCACACATTCACACACACACACACACACACACACACACACACAGTAAGAATACATATTTAAAAAATAAAGTGGAGCCAATTGGGGATAACACACAACACTGATCTCTGGTTTCCACATGCAAGCCCACATGTATGCAAATGAATGTTCACACATACACATGTGCACACTCAAGTGAAAATAAACTAAATAAAAATAAAACAGCACGTTGTTTAATTGTTATGTATAATGAGGGAGGAGGTCGGGAGGAAGAGTGGTATTCAGAGACAAAAAGCCACAAACAACAAGAAGAAAGCAAAGATGGTGAATGTGCTAGAATCAATGCATGATTTCTTTGGCTTCTTGAACCTTAATTCTTGTTGGGAAGATCCTGCAGGGTTCTGGCAAAAAGAACGTCTGTGCCTTATGGTCCATAGATAGTTGATCTATCTGTGTTGGATCGTCATTTCATTTTTCCAGTCCTAGAGTTCTGCACTTATAAGCTAAGAATGCTGGAGTTAAGCTTTTAATTACGCCACAATGACATCTAAAGCAGGGGTCTAGGACAGAGATTTCAGCAGCTCATGGTGCTGGGTCCTCCCTGTTGATACAAAATTAATAGTCTTTCCATTTTTTCAACCTGCTAGCCTTTAGTAACAATATAAATGCTTTATTTGACTGCAAAAGGTAATGCTTTTCTTTATGCTCCTGAGTTCCCCTAAGAGCAGCCTTGGCATTTTCTATAATGGTCTGCCCTTTTCTCTAGTAACATGTAGAAGAGACCTGCATAGGAGTTCCACTCTTTTCCTGGTTACCAAGATCATCATTTCCTTTTAATTGAGTTAAAGTTCTTGGAGACAGAAGTTTTTCTCAGTCTCATGAAACCATCACCTGACATTCACCACATTCTCTTTCTGTATCTGGTGGCACAAGGGAAAAAGTCAAAGATGTCTTGGTTTGGGGGTTGCATTAAAAAGACATTGAGTCAGGGCTGGAGAGATGGCTCAGTGGTTAAGAGCATTGCCTGCTCTTCCAGAGG